>VIEB01001724.1:10230-50934 GCA_006547085.1 Malus baccata
AAAACTTCACTGATTAACTTTTTGCTGAAATTTTCTCGGGAAACAAACAGAAAGTAAGAAAATTAAGTAAATAAAGATAGAAAATAAACAAACAACCTTCCTCCATGGGCTGAGGACCGTCGGGGAGGTCGGAGTGTGGGACCAGCATCTCATCTTCCTCCTGCGGTTGCTGCTGCTGCTGCTGCTGCTGCAAAAACAAGGTCAATATGAGAGCTCCGATCGGCTAATTGAAACCCTAGCACAACATTCATACGCCAAAACGAAATCGTCTGGAGATCGCGTTCGAAACGAGGGGGAGACGGGTTTAGTAATCACATCTAGCGGCGGCGGAGTCATCAGAGTCATGGGCGCCGGAATTGGATGCCGCCTGATCGAAGAATCCGAGTGACTTGTGCTTGATGCTGAGGAGAAGAGGAAGACTGAGGGATTTCGAGTCTGTAACTTATAATATGAAAGGGGGCTTTGCTGCTGGTTTTAGCCAGTCGCGGGACAATTTCGGAATTTTGTAAAAGGAATGAGGAGACCAGACACAATAAAGGCAATAAATAAAACCCAATTATAAAGTACAGCTTTCTTTACGAGTAAGTCTATTCTCTTACTCGTTTTTACCTTCCGCAATCTCTTAATTTTTAGAGTATACTATTTATACTTTTTTTTTATACCATATTTCTATACTATTTTATGTGGTATTTGATGTGGATAACCACGTCATTTGAAAAATATGCAAAATCCAAGAAAATGAAGGAGAAAGACTCCTCGTATACCACAATCATCATTTAATTAACTAGTTTTTCTTAATTATTAGTTTATTAAATAATGAACTAAATTTAAAAATCTGATTAATTCAAATGATGTGGCTGTTCACATCAAATGTCATCTAAGATGATATAAAAAATGTGATACAAAAATATGGTATGAATAACATTACTCTAATTTTTAACGGTTATATCAAACAAATTGAAAATATCAAAGTTTAAAAATTAACAAGATATGTGAAAAGTAAAATTAAGTGTGAGAATAAACAATATTATTTACATTAAGCCTCGCTAGCAATAATGTGATTCATATTCGTCTTTAACGAGCATTGAACATAAGATTTCTTACATACACGTGAAGATAAATACTACTAAATCGTAATAGTAACTAATAAGTGTCGAAAATTATTTCTTCTAAAACCAATGGTTTGAACCTTCAATTTGAGTTAGAACATATAATTTTGAGAGAATATTTTTCTCACCACTTTTTAGTAATGTTCATAATCTTATTTATTATTGTTTTTAACATTTTAAAAAATTATTTATTATGTTAAATAAGTTTAAATTTAGAAAAATAAATGCAAATTTTAGTGCGCTGTAAACATAATACGTACATCACATTTTTTAAATATTCAACAACTTGTACTTTGTGTTAAAGACCGTGTCGTGGCATTGAAAAATATAGTAAAAATGATAGGGGGGCCGGCCACCACCAATATCATGGCTGTTGATAATTTAATTTACAGTTATGCCTTTTCCGTTGAATTGAATTAGAATTTAGGGATTTTGCAGTAGTACTGATACCAATCCAATGGCGCTGTCGCGATTTTATCATCCCTGTTGTTCTACTCTTCCCTCCCCACCACCACCATCCCCGCCGCAATCTTCTGCTGCTTCTTGTCTTGGTAGCAGCTATTCACCCTCCAAGTCCCCAGTATTTACAGGTTCTGCCCTCCTCCGCCCTCTGCGCTGGCAATCAAGCCACCGGCACCTGCGGTCTCTGACGGCGGTGAAGGTGAGGGGCAGCCTCTCTTCCGCCGCGGAAACTTCAATTTCTGGCAGAGAAGGAGAGAAGGAGCTGCTACTCGAAGTGAAGGATCTAACGGCCGTGATTGCCGAATCCAAACAGCTGATTCTCAAGGGCGTCAACCTCTCTGTCTACCAAGGGGAGGTTCATGCAATTATGGGAAAGAACGGTTCGGGGAAAAGCACTCTTGCCAAGGTCCGTATTATTAAGGGCTCCTTTGGAAGTGTGAAAGTGTTTACGATTGAAGTGCTTTTCTAGAATTCACTTATATTTTTAATGTTTCAATACTGTTTTCAAAACACTTTCGTCAAAAGCATTTTCAATCATTTTGAAAAGCACTCCCAAACACACTTACTTTGTCTTTCTGTCTCGAATTATTAGAAATTTGAAACAATTGGTAAATTAATTCGTCCATTGGTTCAGGTTCTCGCCGGGCATCCGGATTACCAAGTTACAGGAGGCAGTGTGGTGTTTAAAGGTGACAACTTGCTCGAAATGGCAGCAGAAGACCGGTCACTGGCCGGGCTTTTTATGAGTTTCCAGTCCCCAGTTGAGATCCCCGGTGTCACCAACATTGATTTTCTCAACATGGCTTACAATGCTCGCAGAAAAAAACTAGGACTGCCGGAGCTTGGACCAATTGAGGCAAGCTAGCTACGCCCATTCTTTCTTGTTCGAAGCCGCTGTTTGAGATGTCTCTGTTGGTTTACTGATTCGTTCTTGTATCTTTATTTATGTCCTTGCAGTTCTATGCTTATATATTTCCCAAACTTGATCTTATCAACATGAAGACCGACTTCCTTAATCGAAATGTTAATGAAGGCTTTAGTGGAGGTGAAAAGAAGCGTAATGAGATTTTGCAACTGGCGGTATGCCTATCATTCTTAGTTAATCTTCCTGCTTCTTTTGTAATCTTGGTCAAAACTTCATTTGTAAGAAAATGCTTGGTGTGTGTTTGTTGAATTGAACATATAGTGTAATTACAATATTTGTAGAATTATGTAAACCTGTGGGAAGTGGGTTTCTTCCCCAGAGATATAGTCTTGTAATTTCAGTAAGTTGTCGTTCCTTCACATTCGTGTAAGTTTTACTGGGTACTTGTCTTTGTACTCACATGCTTCTGCTAAATGCAGGTTTTGGGAGCAGAGTTGGCTATATTGGATGAAATTGATTCTGGATTGGATGTCGATGCGCTACGAGATGTAGCAAAGGCAGTCAATGGGCTTCTGACTCCGACAAATTCTGTATTGATGATTACTCATTATCTACGACTTCTGGAATTTATAAAGCCAACATGTATCCATATTATGGTAAGTCATTGGAAGATATGAAAACATACATCGACAAGAGAGGTTTTGGGTCTTGGTTCATGTATCTGTCTCATGAAATTAGAAAACAAAATGGAAAAGTAATAAGGGATGCTCTATAAATATAAAGTAGAACATGGTTCAGAAAAAAGCATGACAAGGTAAATGAGTTTATTAGTTTCATGTGTCCGGTAGTTCACCTCTCCCAGACCCTGCGTAAAGCGGGAGCCTTGTGCACTGGGTACGACCTTTTTTTTTATCTTCACTTTATGGCTCCTTATAAGCAAATCTGTTAAACGTATAGCGGATAGTGCATCAGCAAATAGGGCTTGTTTCATGCATTCTTCCCCAGAATTCCTGGCGCTTTTGTTTTTACTTATGAGACAACCAAGTGGGCAAGATTTGAGAGTAAAATTTTAGAAGCTCCAGATACTTGTAGAATTAATACAACCAAGATAGCTGCATGTTGCTTAGGGGATACATGAATTGGGCATAACCTTGGAGTATATCAACTCACGAAGATTTGGAAAAAGAAGAAATTTCTCTTTTGTTAATTGAATCTTTTTATCTTTAAGAAAGCGTAGAAAAAAAGGTTATATAAGTTGGCTTCTACGACATAATACAGGATAATCAATAAATTATCATTGCGAGGAATACAGTAAGCTTTTTAAAACTGTTCCTAGATTATCTTTCAGTATTGATCTAATTATTTAATTAAATGATTTTATAGGAGGATGGGAAAATTATAAAGACAGGTGACATCTCCTTAGCAGAAGTGCTAGAGAAGGAAGGGTACAAAGCAATTTCTTGAGCATAACTTTATGAAAGGTATTGCTCTTCCTTTCTCACTCTCTTAAACCTCTAAACATCTTTTATTGCCTGGATACTAATATTGTAGGCGTGGACCATTAATTTAATTGATCTTCTCAAATAAAAGTAAATAAATAAATATAGTGTCTCGAGTAATGCGTTTTATTATCTACAAGACTTAATTGGTCCTTCAATCACATTTATTTGCATTTTAGCATATAATTGCTTTGGTTCATGTGGTCAATGGTATGTAAACAGAAGGGCAATTATATATGACTAGTTATTGTTTTAAGAAGGCCCTTCCCAACAGCAGAACTTCAGGTTTCTAAGTGAACTTCAGCATCCTATTTAGAATAGGAGGCGAATTTCCGTCTTGGTAAAAACTTGCTCCCTATGAGTTTAATAATTTATGCCAGTGTTTCAAATAGCGTTTTCCTGGCGGGCTATATCGCCCGTTTTGTGGCAACGCGTTCAGAAACTTCTACAAGGTGTAGTCATTTCGCGGGGTTCCAAATAGCATACGCTGTTTGATAAAAGCGTACGCAATTGTAGTTATAGGTGAGCTATATTTTTGAAAAAGGCGATGTAATGATAGGTGCACTATCTTTGATTAAAAGCGTACGTAATTGTAATGATAGGTCTCTTATCCTTTCTTTTTTGTGTGGCTGAAAAGCTCATGCCTCTGGTTCACTGTCCAAGATGAGAATGTCATGCAAGAGAACACTGGACACAAGCTCAGATGTAGTATTGCTAAAACTGCTTCAGGGTATGCTTTCCCAGAAATGTTTATATTGATCATTAATGTTCATCCAATTTTTCTCGGGTTTAGTCAAGTTGTTAGGCCTGTGGTTTGCTGTCACATGGAGTTTGTTCCCTCAAGGTACCTATCTAGCTATTTGATAGAATTTCCTGCCTCCCAAAGATTTTAGAATTTTTTGGCAAAGCAGGTTCAGGGATCTCTGGGTAAAAAGATAGTGTTTGCTGATGAAGTCAAGTGATAGGAAAATCAGTTCTGCCTGCCCTATTAGGAATTTTCGCAAGCAATGGGGAAGGCTCAAGATTCAGAATGCGAATGGTCTAATGCTGAAACACATTGATTCCCTTGAATGACTGTCAGTTAGAAATCCCACTTCTGATGACAATTGCAAAGCTTCCTGGCCATAGTTTGTTGATTCTGAGCCAATGATATATGATTAGGGTCCAAAATATACCAATAATGTTCGAGGAACGTGGGATAGTAGTGATCACCGATTCACTTGAACTGCTTGCATATCGTCTTGCAATTCTCACTAGGAATATAAACAAATTATATGGTATTTTGTTATTGCTGCGGCATCTGTTGTATATCTCAGTTCGAAACTAATGTTGTTTTGACCCTTTCTCATTCTTGCAGATTTGATTCGGGGAAAAGCAGGTGCAGGAGTAATGATCTCTTCCCGAAAAACCATAAAACATAATCTGCGTTCACTGCTTGGTAATTTGAGTTTTACATTTGTCTAATTTGTTAGGTCATATTATGGGTATCAAGGTGTGGAAAGTATGATGTGGTTTTTGCTATTTTCACACAGCCCTGATACCTAGTAATCTCATATATAAGTGAAATAACTTGAAAGTTTTGCTATCTGGTACGGTCCATGCTTCTGACTCAACCACAAACGTAACCTTTTGATGGTGATATTTTAAACTACTATGTTCTACGATGATGAGGGGAATTCAAAATTGGGTGCAGGGGTTCGGGCACGTTGCCCTAGTCAACTGGAATAACTAGAAATTGGAAATTGATCCCTCAGAAAATTGAATTTGATTGGTTGCACTCATGGCTGGATAATATGGGATTTGATTCATTCCTCTTAATAGATTTTGGATTTTTATACATCTTTTTTAGCTTGGCATGCACTTTTATTTTATTTTATTTCTTGTCATCGGATTCAATAAATCAAATGAAAACTTATATGATTACATATTGGTGTGGAGGAGAAATAATGTGCGTGTTTATCTACTTAAAATTGCGGAAGTCATGAATGAGAAAAGGAAAGAAAAGAGTGAAAATGAGATCAAGTAGGGCTAGTTAAAGGTGGAATCTACTCTTTTTTCACCTTTTATATTATTTACATACGTACTAGTGTGTTACAAGGGAAGTTAGGAATTAGATTCTGTGTTTTCAAGGAGGCCAAATATCATTACGACCATGTGGCGATGACAAATTGTCAGCATTTTCATAAGATCAATTGTCCTGGACATGACTTCACCTTCTTTTCTAAAGCTGTTTTGTGGATTTATTCTCATAAAATAGAGCAATAGTTTCTGGTCTAATCGGTGCTTCGTCTCTAAACTAATCAATGTTTTGGTCTTTGAACTAAAAATTCGTGCGTATTGGTGCTGAATTTGTTATAATGTGAAGCAATGATCCTTTTGACTAACTCCATTATAACTTTCATATTAAATAAAGGGTTTAAAGGGACAAAAAATGGAGGGGAGTTCTTCTAAGCAAAGTTAACCAAAAAGATTACTGCTTCACATTGTAACAAGTTAAGGGACCATAGCTCCACATTATAACATGTGCAATGACCAATATTCACAGATTTTTTGTTCAGAGACCAAAGTTCCAATTGAGCTAAAATTCAAGACTATTGCTCCAATTACTTTATTTATTCTCCTTTTTTTCTTCTTTACTTTATAAATCACATACATCAACAATTAACGGATGACTTGAGGCAGTGAATAATAGAGGTATAAAAGTGATGGAAAAATCTAAGTTTGAGTACCAAAGTGCGACAGACAACTAAAAGTTGGAAATTAGAAAAATCTTTAGGGTAGTAAAACGAAAATTACTTGTAGCTTTATTGTGCGATGGTGCCCAACCAATTGCAGCAACAAATTAAGGCTTCCAAGATGTCTTTTTCGCTCTCTTCTTTCTTAGATTGCATAAATCAGCGAGGAAAAGGTACATTTGGTGGAATGGAGCAAGAAAGAAATGAATTTGGAACAACCTTTCTAGAATTAGATGGTGGTGTAGCTGGGGTAGCTGCGGCAATAGGATTAGAGATGATTGGGTGTTGCGACAAGGCTTCTTCTAGGCTTGCCATGGTTGAGTCTTCCTCCTCCTCTTCGGACAGCATCTATTCGTCCACTTCTAGGCTATGTTTGGACATCTGTGGTTCAGCTCCAACCTCCATACCACTTCAACACTCAATGATTCAAAATCATCATAAGTCCATATTGATGGACTATTTTTGTCAACCAACCATCTTGTTCTAAACAAGATTACAAACATTCAAGAGTTGTTCAAGGCAACTCTCATTTCTTCATACAACAATTTGTAAGTGAAGAATCATAGCACATAAAGTGTCCATGCCCTTGTGCTTACTTCTCAAGTTCCTTGTTCATTTAACAAAGAAATAGTGTTTACGTTAACTAAGGGTTGTTCAAAGCAACTCTTATTTCTTCATACAACAATTTGTAAGTGAAGAATTATGGCACTAAAAGTGTCCATGTCTTTGTGCTATTCTTCTCAATTTCCTTTGTTCATACAACAAAGGAATAAGCACTTGTTGTTCGTGTTGTCCTCTTTATGATAGACTTATCTAACATGTTCTTCCAATGATACATTATCAATAGGAAGATTGTGAGGATGAGACTACTTAAGTACATATACAATCAAATCAAGACAATCTATGGGATTGTGGCACCAAGTATGGAAACTAAAACCTTCAGCTTTTCTTTGTCAAGTTTTAGATAGCGTTTGCAAATATATCGGTAAACAAATACATAACGAATATAAATTGATTGATTTTCAAGTTATTTGATCTAGGTCTTTAAATCAAATAGCACCACCCACTATTTTTGACAAATTCCATATCCCTCATCAGAATTCGAGAGTTTTGGAGAAAACTCTTAGTAGGGTATGGGAGGCTCACTATTACCAAGCCCACCTCACAATAATATGATGTTGGCTAGCATCAATAATAATGAGAGAGTACACTTACTCATTTACATCTTGTTTGTACCATACTTAGGGCCTCCGTATTTAGATCTCGTATAAATACTCGGGGGACTCAAATGTAATTATGTAATAAAGGAAGGGGCAAATATGTAATAAGTAAGGAGCCCTTATTCTATAAAAGGACCCCTCACTCTCCTCAATAAGGGAGGCCAACTCTTAGGCCTGAGGCCCCCTCACCCTCTCACATCCCCTCTCATATTACAGAGGTTCTCTCCCTCACAATCCTCTCAGAAATACAACAATCAGTGTGGACGTAGCTCAAACATTGGGGTGAACCACGATACATCTTATGTTATTTACTTTCTTGCAGATTCACGGTCGGATTTACGTTGTTCCAAGACCCCTTCGGTTTTGTGCATCAACATTTGGCGCCGTCTGTGAGAAACGACACGAAAAGCTATGTCGGTTCGCTTTCATTTTTTCACCTCCGCCGTGAATCTGCAAAAACACCAAACCAAAATCCCAGTCCCATCTCTCTCTCTAGAAACCCAGAAATGGGTAAGCAGAACGGACACACACTCTGCTCTCTCTCATCAGAGTCCCAGCGCATGGAAGCAGCTGCCCCAAAGTCTCCTCCGCCGGAGTCTGCCATCTCCGTCGAGATCGTCTGAAATTTGCCGGAGCTCATTGACGAGCCTTTGCCGGAGATTCCCATTAAAGAAGAGTTGATTGAGGAGGTCACGCAAGAGCTCTACAAGGAGAAAACAGCTACTTCTGATTGCGCCAAATCGTCTGCACCGGCGGCGACATTTCCGACGCCGTCTCTGGTGGTTGGGAATGGGAAGAGCGAGAGCTGCGGGGCGTCCGTTTCTGACCAGGCGTCAACAGTGATGGCCGACGTCCAAGATGCAGAAGACATGGCGGCAGCCACAGTCTGTCTCTCTCCGTATCAGAGATTGAGAATCCGACCGAGCACTGATGACTAGGGCTCGCCTTCACCTCTTCATCCTCTTCTTCTTCTTCCTGCTCTCAATTTGCTCCACCTCCTCTTCTGCTTCCACCTTCACCGTCAATCCGTCCAAAGTCAAACAGATCTCATGGAACCCTAGAGCTTTCGTGTACGAAGGTCTGCTGACAGACGCCGAGTGCGATCACTTGATCTCCATCGCGAAATCGGAGCTGAAGAGATCCGTCGTCGCTGATAACTTGTCCGGTCAGAGCAACCTCAGCGAGGTCCGGACCAGCTCCGGAATGTTCATTCCCAAGGCCAAGGATCCCGTTGTTGCTGGTATTGAGGAGAAGCTCGGCAACAAGGGGTTGATAAGAGAGCTGTTCAACGGGTTTTCAACTGTGATGGACAAGGACAAAGGGGTCATTACGCTAGAGAGCTTGAGGAGGAACTCTGCCCTGCTGTCTGCAGAACTTTAGAAAAGATGAGTTTGTGAACATGATGAGGGAAGGTGACATGGACGGTGATGGTGCTCTGAACCAGATAGAGTTGTGCGTTTTGATGTTCAGACTAAGTCCGACAGTAGAAAAGCAAAAGATAAGCCTATTATTATGATTCCTTTTGTCTACCAGGTGAAGAGATAGAAAGATGCGGTGGAAAAGAGAAAAAGAGAAAGCAAAAGAGAAAGCAAAAGCAAGGAATAAACACCCCACCAGAATGATGTGATTTATTTTTCTTGTTTTTGTATGATGTAATTTATTTTTTATCTTTCGGAGACATCTTTATAAACCCCATCAGAAGGTAATAAAAAAATAAAAAAATAAAAAAATAAAAAACGGCAAGCCCAAAATAATGGACTGCAATACTATGGGGAGGGCGAATGCCCATATGCCCAAAAGAGTCAGGCCCTCTATTATCACCAACCAGGTGATCAAAAGTACGCCCAGTACTCCAAATATTATTCGGCAACCTGCCTCTATTATCACCAACCAGGTGATCAAAAGTACGTCTAGTACTCTAAAATTATACATGAGCATCACTCATGCATTCATACACAAACATTCATGAGCATCACTCATGACAAACATACATAAACATTCATGACCATCATTCATGAGCATCACTCATGTCAACATCCATGAGCATCACTCATGTCAATTAACATAAACATTCATGAGCATCACTCATGACAATCTAGCTTCAAAAGCTTCATTTACAGAGATCTAGCTTCAAAAGCTTCATTTACAAAAGCTCTAGCTTCAAAAGCTTCATTTACAGAGCTCCAGCTTCAAAAGCTTCATTTACAGAGCTCCAGCTTCAAAAGCTTCATTTACAGAGCTCTAGCTTCAAAAGCTTCATTTACAAAAGCTCTAACTTCAAAAAGCTTCATTTACAGAGCTCTAGCTTCAAAAGCTTCATTTACAGAGCTCTAGCTTCAAAAGCTTCATTTACAAAAGTTCTAGCTTCAAAAGCTTCATTTACAAAAGTTCTAGCTTCAAAAGCTTCATTTACAAAAGCTCTAGCTTCAAAAACTTCATTTACAGAGCTCTAGCTTCAAAAGCTTCATTTACAAAAGCTCTAGCTTCAAAAACTTCATTTACAGAGGTCTAGCTTCAAAAGCTTCATTTACCAAAAGCTCTAGCTTCAAAAGCTTCATTTACAAAAGCTCTAGCTTCAAAAGCTTTCATCTACAAAGCTTCAGTGCAGGGTATACAAATACCGCATCCGAACAACCGCCACTTCGGCCCATACATGGATTCAATTTGAAGTCTCCAGCCAACAGACTCTATTGACCGAAGACTTGGGGGACTACACTATGTACCATATATTGGGCCTCATGAAAAATACTTGGGGGACTTAGCTCATTATTTATGTATTGAGGAACGAGTCCTTATTCTATAAAAGGACTCCCTCACTTTCATTAGAGAGCACCCATTATTCATGTACTGATGAGCGAACCCTTATTTTATAAAAGGGATTCCCTCACCTTCATTAGAGAGCATCGCCGCCTACTGAGCAACCGCCTCACCGCGAACATCACTCCTAACCCATCACTTATGTATTGAGGAGCGAGCCCTTATTCTATAAAAGGGACTCCCTCACCATCATTAGAGAGTATCGCCGCCTACTGAGCAACCGTCTCGCCGCGAGCATCAACTCTAGCCCATCATTTTTGTAATGAGAAGCGAGCCCTTATTCTATAAAAGAGACTCCTTCACCTTCAAACACCACAAACCGAGCCAACAAAGGCAACATAAGTCACAAGCAGAGCAGTCTCGCAACGTGTGCTACTTCTAGTTAAGCATCATTTCAGATTGAACACCGCCTCATATAGAGTATCAGTCCTAGACGACATCTAGTTATTTCGGCCCACACATGGACTGAATTTCAAGTATCCAGCCAAAAGACTCTCTTGACTGAAGACTTGAGGGACTACTGTTTGTACCATACTTAGGGCCTCCGTATTTACATCTCGTATAAATACTCGGGGGACTCAAATGTAATTATGTAATAAAGAAATGGGCAAATATGTAATAAGTGATTAACCCTTATTCTATAAAAGGACCTCTCACTCTCCTCATTAAGGGAGGCCAACTCTTAGGCCTTAGGCCCCCTCACCCTCTCACATCCCCTCTCATATTACATAGGTTCTTTCCCTCACAATCCTCTCAGAAATACAACAATCAGTGTGGACGTAGCCCAAACATTGGGGTGAACCACGATACATCTTGTGTTATTTACTTTCTTGCAGATTCACGGTCAGATTTACGTTGTTCCAAGACCCCTCCGATTTTGTGCATCAACACAACCCATCTTATTTGGCCTCTAGAGAATGAAGCCTCATAATGATATGATGTTGGTCCATTGCACTTAGTTAAGTCATTTCGACCATGCAAGTTCGGGTAGGGGTTCAAGAACAACCTCATAATGATATGATGTTAATCGTTCTCGTTGCCTACCTTCACAACATCATGTATGTGTATAGGACTTCTCCTAAGTGTAAGCACATACTTTGTACTCCCCCATGATAGGGTAAAGCCAGTGTATGAGTCACAAATCATCGGAGCCTACCATGGTGGAATGCCACAAAAGAGTGTTCAAAGCACTCCCACGTTTGTCAACTTAATAATGGTTTGGTTGAAGGTTTTAGGTCTCATCACATATAAGCAGGCATTTTAATCTCATTAAAACAATTTGGTCCTATTACAACTATTGGTCCATGTGATTGATTTAGTAGTATATTATACTCCCACTATGCTTGTAAAACGATTTTTAAAGCAAGAGTATATGGTACTACTAACATAAATTTTGCATTCATTGATGGACTATATAGTTGCCTTAGGGCATTATAATGACTATGAACCTTTGATTCGAACTTGGCAGTGGCCAAAGGAGCCGTCCCAACGTTCTTGTTAGAACTGGGTGCGTCAATTGTGAGCATTGAAACCGCATCCCGGGCGGCATACCATGAATGACCACAGGAAATACAGTCCAGCTGAAAAATGAATGAGAAAGTAAATTCCATTTGCAAGAAGGAAACGAGTGATATAGCTGTTACAATCTAAATAAATTACCCTTGAAACAACGTTCATGCATTAAGCTTGGGGACTGAAAAGCAAATGAGGCTACAGACATCCATGGCAATGTCATCTTTTAGTGAAAAAAAAAATCAAATACTGGAAAGAGAACTCAATGACAGTTTGCCAGAACCAGAAAAAAATTTGGTAGATAGAGATAATGTACAAACGTCTTTCATCCATCATCACCACCTACTTTTAGTCAGAATACAGATAATATCAAAAGTTTAGGGACTGAAAAGTATGCAATTCAAACTTTGAACGTAGCCAGCAAAGCCGAACGCCTTGGCAAAATTAGGGGCGGTACAAGGCAACATAAGAAACCAAATAGAACAACTGATGTAGTGATCACAATGTGTAATTAAGCTGATCATAGGCTTTGATACACGCGTGATATCCAACGTTATAATTTAATGGGAAAAGTGGTTTTGAGTTGCCAAATCAATGCCCACCAACCCATAGTTGATGCTTGCCTATAGAGTCTACACAGTAGGTAAGAGACTTTCAGATTACTCAACTTAACCCCTGCTCCGCTGTTGGTATGATACTACCAGAGACATCTTTTCTTTTTGGAATTTTCGTCGGACCTGGACTATTGCACACCAGACTTGGTCCTCAAACATTACCCGTTATTTTGTATGCTCCCAACAGTGTATAATAATCCCAGTTTAAAAAGAAAAATGTAGGGGCAAAAGCAATTGCCACTTGCCTTCAGACTCTGGTTGGTGACCATACAACAACAACAACAACAAAGCCTTTTCCTGATACCGAGCACTATTTTAAAAAGAAAAGATATGGTGACCATATCATATATTAATCTCTATATGCACAAACCTGATACCGAGCACTATTTCCTGCTTGAATAATGTCCCTAACTCCCACTTTGAACTCCGAGCATCAGTCATGAAATCAGCAACGAGCACAGAACGTATATACTGCAGAGTGCAAGGTACTCAAAACCGACTACAGGTACAAATAAAATCACCTGCATACGCTCCCAATCATCAGGCTCCTTTGCACTCTCCTCGCCTGAAATAAAAACCACGAAAGCAAGAGCAACTATAGTATTATCCCTTTTGCATACACCAAGAGTTGGCCATAGCAACTACATCTTGTCTGATCGTACATGGATACTCAAAAGGTATCATGTCAAGAGGCCATACTCAACCCAGGGCAGATGGAAACACAGACGCATTTTACTCGATTCTCAAATGAGATCTTCACCAGTTGAACACCCATTTCAACCCAAACACCCAAATATCAAACATATCCATGATCTTTCACTTTCCTCGATAAATGCTCCCCCCACCAGTTGAACAGCCTTGACAAACTTTTCTCTGATAAAAACCTTACATGGACATGAAAAGAAAGGGAGGGAAAAAAAGGACAACATCCAAAGATATAAGAGACATGTATCTACTCGTGCAGCTAACATACATACTTCCATCCCTCCTAAATTAGCAAACAGTAAGATAGGCTAAATAGGAAGAATTAGTCAGCAGAGATGTTACAAATATGTCCAGTGAGACCAAAAGCAGCTAAAGGAAACTGAATCTGATCAAAATCGAATAATTAATCTTCCTTGAGGAAAATGGCAGACGAGACTAGATAAATATATAAAAGTTACACAAAAAGCAAACAAAAAACTATTTCAAATCGTTTTCACTTTGAAAACTAAAACCGACTAAAACGGAAAAAACAAATAATTATCAAACGACTACTAAATTTCTATCTTCGTCCTGCTTTGCTTTATGTCGACTCGGAACAACTCAGTAAAATTATTCAGTGGGTTCTTATCGTGCAGCATGCTTCATTTCAGGCAAACTCCCTTCTCCTTCAATCAAAGAACTAACATGCTATTTCATGTCATTCGAAATTTGATCTACCGAACTACAAAATTGTTATGCACTCGTGGGGCATCATCGAAAGGGATTGTCAAACCAAACTGATTTTTCGCATGTTACTGTGATCACTGCGTTTGGCAATCTCCTTCAAACTAGTCCACGATTTTCTCCTCCGTTTGTTTAACATGCTAGTTGTGTTTTCACCTATTGAGGTGGGACTGCTCTCAGGTTCAGCTGGTTTCTTGGTCGCTGAATTGTTTCTCCTTCTCTTCTTCCCTCCCAACAACAAAGTAATTCCAGTCTTCACCGCTGGAGTTGCAGGTGTATCCACGCTAGGAATCTCTGTGCCTGCTGAAGGAGCTACTTCATTAGCTTTACTAACCTCGTCTTCGCCTGCAGGAGTGTCGACTGTAGGAATCTCTCCGCCTGTGGAAGGAGCTATCTCATGCGCTTTACTAACCTCATCGCCTGCAGTGGTTTTCTTTGAGTTGACAAACTTCTTGGAGATGGACTTAGCGAGGTTCAGTTTCGAAGTTGTTTTGGCCTTAGGGGGGCATATCGTTTTCATATGTCCATTCGGAGTCCCTCTCTTCAAATTCTGATGTGAACAGAAGTGGCATGTATACACTACATTGTTTTGAGAGAAATTAATAAGTTTCTTACTTCGTCGTCGAGCCTTTGCTCTATTTTTCTCAATTCGAACAGTGCAGTTCAAGCCAGGCTGAAGAACTGTTTCACATCTGCAAAATAGTGAAACGCTGATCACAGGTCTGTACCTTTTAATATACTTTATAGTATCATTCATTTCAAAATGTATATTGTCCAATGTTATAAAACCTACAAGGCTACAACACACATTACACGCATCCAAAGACAAATTGATTCCAATAATTTTTTTCATGTAACATAATGGCCGACTCATTTCAGAGTCAAAGTCATGGGAAGCTCTATGCTTATCTCAAAAGCACTTCAGTGTGTTTGAAAACATACATTCAAGGTGACATAAAATCCAAAACACGAAGGTTTACAAATATCTTTATTTGTGTTGTCACTGTTGCGTGCTAATAACACAAACAGGACAAGCCTGCATCAGTAAAGCAAAAAACGATACATGCCTCAGTCAGATTCATGTTTCATGCCAATACAGTATACAGTGCAAAACGAGTTAAGCGGAAAAGAAAACCCTGCAATTGCGGTTCGTGAGAACTTTGTTAGGATTTTATCTATTCTTGGGTTAACCAATAACAACCTTTCTGAAAATTAAAATAAACAAACATGTAGTTGATTAGGCTTTCAGGTTAGACGAGTCAGAATCCTATTCTCTCTCCACCTTTCGAGTCTAACATTTCATTAGATGTTTCTTAGTTTATATATCTGACTTTCGATGGTGAATCCTAGATGCATGTTGTTCCCGTATAACTATGTATCAATTAAGAATTTCAAAACTCCAACACGTTTAGCTACGCGACCAGAAACGCTACCCCCATTGCCATACCAAACAGTTTCAAACCTATCCAAACCAATAAGATTTCCATCTTTATGGTGTACTAAGCTTAATCAAGGCGGAATGTAACTTCAGTAAGCATCATGATTACAATCAATTATATTTGTGGAATGCGGGTATGGTTAAGCTAAATATGAGGCTGTATTACGAAATCATACAAAAGATACGCAATCCCACGAAACTCAAGACTCCTTATAAAGATACGCAAGTCAATAATGTCTGTTATAGCTGGATTGGTTTGGTTCATTTTGGTAGAACGAATCTATCTCATTGGTTTCATAAATTTCTATTGCAATCCAATCCAAATGACTTGAATGAGACTAAAGCGAATAGCCCGTTTTCTTGTTTCTTTTTCTCCACAACTCTAAGTCATGCCACATTCAAATAGCTAATTTTGTATCAGGGACAAATTAACTACTACAAACTATGCAAGCCTCTTAACACCGAAAACTATTAACGAAAGCAAGTGAATCAAAAGTGGCACAAACTTTCAATCACAAAAATATTACAATGATCATATGAAACCAATAGTTCACAATCCCACCTTAACAGTGAGCAGTTCATGATCACTTCCTAACAGAAATCAAATCTTCCACCATTTTTTCACAACCAATCCTACAATATGCAAAACCCACAAAATTGAACTAAAAAGGCAATTAAATTTGCAATTAAATCCACTTATAACCACACCAAATTCAAATACGATAAACCCTCTTTTTCTTTTGCGGTTTTTCAATCAAGAATCTAAAGATTTTTGGCATACCTCTGGCAAGGGAAGAGAGAAGGTTCAGGGGGCACAACGATGGCCTCTTGGGCAGCGGCCAAGGTGCGCCCAAATAATGCACCCAGAGAAGGAACAGAAGCCTCCGCGCCAGTCCACACAATGAGTCTCTGCAAGTGCTCGAGCTTCAGCGCGGCCTTGGCATTGATGGAGGAGCCGCCCTTGGTTTGCTTTTTCCCGGTCAATTCTCTCAGTGATATGTTGTTGGTAGACGCAAATGCGGTGTTTGGCACCCTCTTACCTCCTCCTCCTCCTCTCCTGCCCATGGCGATGCTTTGTTTTGGGGCGTTTTCTCTTTGGGGAATTTCTGTGAAAGAGAGATTGTGGTTGCTGCGAGAGAAAGATTTGACGGAAGATTGATTCAGTCCCCTTCTCTTTAACTTCACATCTCTGAATCAGCAAAAAAAAAAAAAAAAAAAAAAAAAAGGTTAAACCATGCCGAATTTGAATTAAAATTGTACTGTGAAAGAAGAGGATTCGTGGGTTTTTCTTGTTACCTCTGTATTTTATCATCAAGTGGAGAAACTTAGAAACAAAAGCAGACCTCGGAACCTTTCCCAAACAAAGAAATTAGAATTTAAAATCTCCCGAGTCTGAAAACAAAACCAAATCAAACACCAAGATATACGATCCAAGGTTAGAAACCCCCCAAAATCACAAAAACGAAATTCAAACACATAACCTATTTTTAGAATATAATATGCAAAACACAAAATTACCACCCAAATCAGGAGAACTCACAGAAGATAGTACCTTTTATAAGCTAAATTTTTTTTTTTAATCGACACCAATTCACCATTTTCAGCGAGAGGTGGTTATGGTGTATAGTTTCTGAGGGAAAGTACTGAAAAGACAATCATTTTCATCAAGAAAGTGAAAGAGAGAAGGCAGCGGTGATGGAGTTCTAGAGAGAAAAAGTGGTTTGAAGGAGGAGAGAGATGAAATTTTGGGGAGAGAATGAATTTTTGAGAGAGAACTCGGAAATCCGCACTGGAAGGAAACAAAAAGGTTTACTGGAATCTTCGAGAGCGAGGTGGAGAATTTTAAGAGAGAACACACGTGCACCATCACCTGAAGGAAAAAATCGAGATTAGAGTATACATGGAAGGGCAAATTCGGTAGAACACTCTGCTTATGAACGGTGTTTCAGTTCAATTTCTCTTTTAGTATAAATTAGTAATAGAGCCCGAGCGTTGCTGCGGGTTTTAAAAGTCTATAAAACATGTAAAAAGTTCTATTACAATAGTAGCACATTGTATCATGGCGTTATGATTATAAAAAAAGTTCGATTGGTTATGTACGAAATGAAATTTACTTACCATGGGAGAGGTTGGTCTATGTTCTGCCCATATGCTAAGCAGATGCCAAAATGTGTATCCTGGAGACTTGTTGGTTCAACCTGAAAGGAAAATGAATAGATTTTCTAATTGAAATACAACAACAACAACAACAACAACAAAGCCTTTTCCCACAAAGTGGGGTCGGCTATATGAATCCTAGAACGCCATTGCGCTCGGTTTTGTGTCATATCCTCCGTTACTCTAAACCTTTTCTTAGAGTCTCTTCCAAAGTTTTCCTAAGTCTTCCTCTACCCCTTCGGTCCTGAACCTCTGTCCCGTAGTCACATCTTCGAACCGGAGCGTCAGTCGGCCTTCTTTGCACATGTCCAAATCACCAGAACCGATTTTTCTCATCTTTCCTTCAATTTCGGCTACTCCTACTTTACCTCGGATATCCTCATTCTCAATCTTATCCTTTCTCGTGTGCCCACACATCCCACGAAGCATCCTCATCTCCGCTACACCCATTTTGTGTACGTGTTGATGTTTCACCGCCCAACATTCTGTGCCATACAACATCGCTGGCCTTATTGCCGTCCTATAAAATTTTCCCTTGAGCTTCAGTGGCCTACGACGGTCACACAACACGCTGGATGCACTCTTACACTTCATCCATCCAGCTCGTATTCTATGGTTGAGATCTCCATCTAATTCTCCGTTCTCTTGCGAGATAGATCTTAGGTAGCGAAAACAGTCGCTTTTTGTGATCTTCACTAGATTGCTCCGATCATTAGTGTGGATAAGTATATAAATGGATAGAGATAGGAAAGCAAACACAAGATGTATGTGGTTCACCCAGATTGGCTACGTCCACGGAATAGAAGAGTTCTCATTAATTGTGAAGGGTTTACACAAGTACATATGTTCAAGCTCTCCTTTAGTGAGTACAAGTGAATGATTTAGTACAAATGACATTAGAGTACAAATGACATTAGGAAATATTGTGGGAGAATGATCTCGTAATCACGAAACTTCTAAGTATCGGAGTGTGGTATCATCTTGACTTGCCTTATCTGTCGCATAGGTAGATGTGGCAGCTTCTCTGGAAGTACTCTTCCTCCATCCAGGGGTGGTATCTTTAACTGGTGGAGATGCACAAGGTAATGTATCAATTTCACTTGAAGCTTACTTGTAGTTTCAGGCTTGGTCAAGCGCGATACAAACCATGTAGTAGGAGTCCCCCAAGTCGCCGAGCTAGGGGATCTGCTGAAAGAGGTGACAGACAAGGTAAGCAATCAGAGCTCCGGCTGATTGTTCACCTTCTCCCCATCTTGCAGCAGCATGAAGGATAAAGAGAAGAAAAATGAGAAGAGATGATATGGAATACTTTTGCTTTTGAAGAAGTAACTTTCCACAGGCTAATTCTTGAACTGAGCTGGAGGGTTTTCTGGTTTCCTCCAGAGTATAAGGCCGACTGAAGAATTTGAGGGTCAAAACAAGTCCATCAAATCTAGAGTACGTTCGACCCTGCTGATATGGGATACTTTTGCTTTTGACAGAGTAATGGATGTATCGGCATGTGTGCTGTTACGCTTGTCTCCACATGCTTCCTTGTATCCTTCGCACTTGCCCTATCTGTCCCTCAAGCAGATGCGGTATCTTCCCTGGACACATAAGATGTTGAAGATGAGTACTCGAGAGCAATGCCAGGTAAGTAATCAGGTAAGGGGTTCCAGGCAGTCAGTTCCTGGCTGGTAACTTGATTTCAAGTGCTGACTGATTGCTCTCTTTCTCCTTGTCTTGCAGGTAAAAACAAGGCCAAAGGAAAAGACAGGGAAAAAGCATGATATGGGATACTCTTGCTTTTAACCCTGATGATATGAGATATTCTTGCTCTAGTATAGCTTGTTTGCAGAGGTATTATCGGGGGGAAAGAAAGCTGAATATTTCGAAAGGCTTCGTTGGGAGTGCCCTCTCAGATATGAGGAAGGGTTGAGCATTTTTGCAGGTCTGCCTGTCCGTTGGGGATGGAGGTCGACATATATAGGAGTCTCCCTAACAAAAAGTAGTAATGCTATTCCTTTACCCTGCTTGGTCATAGCACGGTAGTGGGAGCTGCCAGCTTCACATGTTTTAACTCTGTCAGAGCACTTTGAAAAAGTGGTATGTGGTATCTGGCTCTCGAGATTCGGAGAACGATGCTTCTTCGATTTTTGAGAAAGCAATCATGCTGGGGGTCTGGCTCTCGAGATTCGGGGAGCAGTGTCTCTTCGATTTTTGAGAAAGTAATCATGTTGGGAGTCTGGCTCTCGAGATTCGGAGGGCGGTGCCTCTTCGATTTTGGAGTAAGCAATCTTGTTGGGAGTGTTTTCTCGGATGTGAGTAAAGGTTGGGCATGTTTGCTAGTCTACCTTGCCACGAAGCACGGAGGTTGACACACAGGGACTTCAATTATCCAGCAGTGGTACTGTTCCTTTACCCTTGTGGGTAATAATATGTTAGCTAGACCTTCAAAATTTATGTGTCTAAACTTTGTTAGTGCTGTTTCTTTGCTATTCTTTTACCTTTCTTGGTCAGAGCGATGTAGTGGGAGCTGCAAGCTTCACGTGCTCAACTTTGGCAGAGACTTTGGCAAAGTTATCTGTGGTACCCATGAGCTATTGTTGCGTGTGGGAAGTGGGTGATTGAACAGTAAGATTCATATGCTTTCTACTTCACCAGAAGTCTTCGACAGAATGCCCATAATTTCCGCTAAGCTGAGTGTGCGTGTGACAGGTGCTGACAAGGCTAGAAAAGTAGGTGCCTCTTCGATTTCTGAGATCGGCCCTCGTGGTCTCTGAGCAGCCCAGCTTTTGAGAAAGCGAGCGCCTCTTCGATTGATTCGGAGAACGATGCCTCTTCGATTTTTGAGAAAGCAATCATGCTGGGGGTCTGGCTCTCGAGATTCGGGGAGCAGTGTCTCTTCGATTTTTGAGAAAGTAATCATGTTGGGAGTCTGGCT
Source organism: Malus baccata (assembly GCA_006547085.1). Taxonomy (NCBI): domain Eukaryota; kingdom Viridiplantae; phylum Streptophyta; class Magnoliopsida; order Rosales; family Rosaceae; genus Malus; species Malus baccata. The sequence continues at coordinate 31,010 of VIEB01001724.1, forward strand.
CTCGAGATTCGGAGGGCGGTGCCTCTTCGATTTTGGAGCAATCAGTCTTGTTGGGGGTGTTTTCTCGAATGTGAGTAAAGGTTGGGCATGTTTGCTAGTCTACCTTGCCACGAAGCACGGAGGTTGACACACAGGGACTTCAATTATCCAGCAGTGGTACTGTTCCTTTACCCTTGTGGGTAATAATATGTTAGCTAGACCTTCAAAATTTATGTGTCTAAACTTTGTTAGTGCTGTTTCTTTGCTATTCTTTTACCTTTCTTGGTCAGAGCGATGTAGTGGGAGCTGCAAGCTTCACGTGCTCAACTTTGGCAGAGACTTTGGCAAAGTTATCTGTGGTACCCATGAGCTATTGTTGCGTGTGGGAAGTGGGTGATTGAACAGTAAGATTCATATGCTTTCTACTTCACCAGAAGTCTTCGACAGAATGCCCATAATTTCCGCTAAGCTGAGTGTGCGTGTGACAGGTGCTGACAAGGCTAGAAAAGTAGGTGCCTCTTCGATTTCTGAGATCGGCCCTCGTGGTCTCTGAGCAGCCCAGCTTTTGAGAAAGCGAGCGCCTCTTCGATTGATTCGGAGAACGATGCCTCTTCGATTTTTGAGAAAGCAATCATGCTGGGGGTCTGGCTCTCGAGATTCGGGGAGCAGTGTCTCTTCGATTTTTGAGAAAGTAATCATGTTGGGAGTCTGGCTCTCGAGATTCGGAGGGCGGTGCCTCTTCGATTTTGGAGCAATCAGTCTTGTTGGGGGTGTTTTCTCGAATGTGAGTAAAGGTTGGGCATGTTTGCTAGTCTACCTTGCCACGAAGCACGGAGGTTGACACACAGGGACTTCAATTATCCAGCAGTGGTACTGTTCCTTTACCCTTGTGGGTAATAATATGTTAGCTAGACCTTCAAAATTTATGTGTCTAAACTTTGTTAGTGCTGTTTCTTTGCTATTCTTTTACCTTTCTTGGTCAGAGCGATGTAGTGGGAGCTGCAAGCTTCACGTGCTCAACTTTGGCAGAGACTTTGGCAAAGTTATCTGTGGTACCCATGAGCTATTGTTGCGTGTGGGAAGTGGGTGATTGAACAGTAAGATTCATATGCTTTCTACTTCACCAGAAGTCTTCGACAGAATGCCCATAATTTCCGCTAAGCTGAGTGTGCGTGTGACAGGTGCTGACAAGGCTAGAAAAGTAGGTGCCTCTTCGATTTCTGAGATCGGCCCTCGTGGTCTCTGAGCAGCCCAGCTTTTGAGAAAGCGAGCGCCTCTTCGATTGATTCGGAGAACGATGCCTCTTCGATTTTTGAGAAAGCAATCATGCTGGGGGTCTGGCTCTCGAGATTCGGGGAGCAGTGTCTCTTCGATTTTTGAGAAAGTAATCATGTTGGGAGTCTGGCTCTCGAGATTCGGAGGGCGGTGCCTCTTCGATTTTGGAGCAATCAGTCTTGTTGGGGGTGTTTTCTCGAATGTGAGTAAAGGTTGGGCATGTTTGCTAGTCTACCTTGCCACGAAGCACGGAGGTTGACACACAGGGACTTCAATTATCCAGCAGTGGTGAAGGAAACTGATGGTCAGGTTTTACTTGATCATCAGAGATTTGTGGGTTTGTTCCAAAGGCATTTATTGCCTTCGTCTTCTGGGGCTGTACCGCGTAATGAAGCTCCAAATGATCAACCTCTGATGCCTCCTCCTTCTAGGGTTCTGTCCAGTACTGAGGCTCCGAATGATCCCTCTCCGGTGCCTTCTCTTTCTGGGGCTCTACCGACTGCTGAGACTTCTCCTAAGCAACCTTTGTGAAGGCTCCCTTTTGTTTGTTTATTTTGACTCATGTATATGTACATATTTGTAGCTTATCGGGGATATCAATAAATAAGCTTTCCTTCATTTCAACGTATTGAGTTAAATACACCACAGCCTTCTTCGCTAAGTTCTTTGAATTTTCTTTTGTTGAAGCTTTGTGAGTGGAGCATGTAGGTTGAGGTAGTGTTCCCTTAATTTCCTGAGTGAGGAAAACTTCTCGGTTGGAGAAAAATGAAGAAAAATGATTTTAGTTGAACTATTGTCAAAACTGTGAATTATCATGAATTAAAAACACCCAAATCATCTTCTTTTCAAATGCATAACAAAACTTGTAAAAAAAAGGAATCGAAAATTCAGAAAATAACACCAAATTTAAACACCGACAGACAAATAAAAAGGTCGTACCCAGTGCACAAGGCTCCCGCTTTACGCAGGGTCTGGGAGAGGTGAATGTCGGCTAGCCTTACCCCCATTTATGGAGAGGCTGCTCCCAAGTCTCGAACCCGAGACCTACCACTCATGGGCGAAGGCACTTGCCATCGCACCAAATGCGACCTCTTAAACACCGACAGACAAATGAATAATAAAAAATAGCAAACTAAATGATCAAGGCCCTTTTGTTTCTCTGTAAGCTTTCTTTGCAAAGCACAGGAGCATATAATGAAAAAGCTCTATTAACGACATCCATAATGAAAAACAGCAGAACAACAAATAAAAATATAACGAAGACCAAATTTATTTATTTATAATCAGAGAAGCCATCACGCACCCGAAATTTTTTACTCATTTTGACCATAATTATAACAAATGCTGGCTATAAATACAGAGACTCACACAAAATCGAAATTTCTATTTTAAAAATAAAACCAAAACATATATCTGAAGACTATGAGCAGGAGAAAAACAGAGGAGAGGACACACACAACCTTCTCCTTAAAACAAACTGTAACTAATAAGTTAAGAATAAAACAACACTTCTAACTATACGCGAAAGGAGAAAAAAACCACATAAAGCCTAGTTTGTGCCAATGATTTCCATGTTTGAGAAGATAAAGTTCTGTATAAAATAAAATTTTCAAATCCTGGACTCACCCAATTGTTGACCTTCAGTTAACCGTAGAAACACTGCAGCTGCAGATGGACTCTTGAACAAACCAAAATTTTCCACTTCAACACAGACGTTTTCCAATCCTGTAAACAAATTTCGGAAAAAAAGTAAAAACTTGAATCCCCTGAAATTATAAGTAAAACCCAGACCCACATACCCTTTAAAAAAAAATCTTCAAAATGAGAAAAAAAAAATCAAACACAAAATCTATGTGCACATCTAAAACTAAAACAGAAAAATACAAAGATCTGTGCTAAAAAAGACCCAAAACTTTGCAGGAAATGATGCATCCTCCGAGGAAAAAAAATATACCACCACCGAACCAAAGAACAGAAATAACTTACAACCCCTTAATCACCCACTGCAGAGAGATTCAAAAATAAACTCAACGTTTGATCATAGCTTTACGATCAACTACCTAACCAACTAAACCTTACCCTTGAGTGGCAAGAGACGGTGCAGCAACCAATTTGTCGTCGTCTCTGTACAAAGAAAACCTGCAAAACAAACCATGAACCAAAAAAAATAAAAAATCATAAATCATAAATCTCAAAAAGGTTGAGAAACAAAATTCCAGAAAGAAGAAACAGATGGATATGAAAAACCCCCTCTTTTTTGTTAAAACCAACGAAGTCCCTTCAATTTTAAGCCAAAAAAAAAAAAAACAACAGATCAATTTCGTTGCCTCTTGTTCAATGTTTATAGCCAAATCAACGGTGTATAGACGGCATGATTAATTCAATTTTTCCCTAGAATCCCAAATTGTGTATAGACAGCATGAATAATTCAGAGAAAAGCATTTTTGACTCACAATTGTGTATAAATAGCGTGAATAGTTCAATTACTGATTAAATTTTCAGATATCCAATACATAGATTGTATTTCTGCTCAGACTATAATCTCAAAACAGAGAGAAGGGGATCTTCAAAAAGTGACTACTTTAACATCCTATATATTGCCGTTCTCCCTACTAATTTCTCAAAATTAAAACCCTAAATATAAAAAAATTCCCCAAGTTGTAAATCTCTAATTCGAACCCTAATTCAAAAGCCCTACATCGTAAATCCCAAATTCGTTTTATAAAGGATTACAAACAAAAAAAATTCCGTAAGTTGTAAATCTCTAATTTGAAACCTAATTCAAAAGCTCTACATCGTAAATCCCAAAGTCGTTTTATAAATATGAAATTGCTTACCCTAAATGGCTTGAACAACAGTTAAAAGGATTACAGGTGGCTTCAATAACGGCGGCGTTAAAGGCTGCAAACAAAACCTACAAAATCAGAAAAACAACGAAGAAAACCTAACAAAACTAAATTTACATACATATGAAATCCATATTTAAATACGACTGTGAAACCAAACAAACCCTAAATTTACAAACCCTAATCTAGAATTCGTAAATTAAATTTCACAAACCCTAAATTAAATTTCAAACCCTAAATTAATTCCCATATTTATTTACCTGTGTGTGAATCTGAGAGAGAGAATCGCGTGAGAGACTCCTGAGGGAGAGAATCAAGAGAGAGAGTCTCGGGAGAGAGAGAGACCGGTGGCTGTGGCTCTGTGTTGTCACTGTCGTGAAGGAAGGCTCCACCGCAGGAGAGAGACAGCGGTGGATCCGTGTGGTGGTGGGCCAATGACTGGCCGGAGTTGGTTTTGAGAGTCGAGACAGAGAGGAGGAGAGGGCTCTCTCGGTGGCTATGAGCTGAGAGACTGAGTGAGAAAAAAATGAAATCGAACTCGACGGGGAGAAAGCCTAACAAGGAATGGACGGCATAGATAAATTTGAAACAATCCAACGGTTCAAATTAACTCTAACTATAATTAAAAAATTAATATATATTATTATATGTGTAAATATATATATATATATATATAATAATAATAATAATAATTAAAAATATATATTTTTGATTCGGTATGGGAATACCAAAATATTGGGAAGACAATCCCGATTCCCATACCTAAATTTCGGTATTTTTCCAGGATAGCATACCGAAAATTTTGGGAAAATCAGTTTGGGATCGGTATTTTTTTGGTTTGGTTCGGGATTTTTGGGAATTTTTTTCCACCCCAAGAATCAACTACCCTTTTCCTAGTTCCCGCCATATATTTTATATCTAGGTTGGAAAATTGCCCTGACCATTTTATTTTATATTTTACTATGATTACTTTATATTTGTAGAACACTATGAAAACAAGAAAACAAAAGCCTTATACAAAAATAAACATAAAAACCAACAACAAAAAGACACGAAAATGTGTAAGCACTGTCCGAAAACCACCTTGCTAGACAGAAAACATTTGTCGGTTAAAAGTGGATTCCGTTGCCCAAAACCTTAGACACGGAAGTTCGTCGGAAAAGGTTGGTAGCGCAAAACCTGTCGCTCGAAGTCTTACTCGTCGAGAATGGAAATTTGTTTTTTTTTTTACCCAAAGATAGAGATATATTAAAGATGAATAGAAAGGTTTACATCCTTAGCAAGGAGATTGAACAGAAATTCAGGGCCAATACAATCCCAAGAAATTCAGGGCCAATACAATCCCAAGAAAAAGAACCTCCATCTTCCCAAAATCCAACCTGTGCCCACCCCCCCATCACCATCTTCGACTCCACGCTCATGAGGAAGAAGAAGAAGAGGGGAAAAAAAAACCCAGAAGAAGGAGGAAGAAAAAAAATATACGAATCTGCCCAGAAGAAGAAGGAGAAGGAGGAGGAAGAAGAAGAAGAAGGAGGAGGAGAAGGAGGAGGAAGAAGAAGAAGAAAAAACCGAATATGCCCAGAAGAAGAAGAAGAAGAAAGAGGAGGAAGAAGAAGGAGGAAAAGGAAGAAGAAGAAGGAGGAGGAGGAAGAAGAAGAAGAAGAAGAAGAAGGAGGAGGAGGAGGAAGAAGAAGAAGGAGGAGGAGGAGGAGGAGGAGGAGGAAGAAGAAGGAGGAGGAAGAAGAAGAAAAAAAAATGAAAAAAGAAAAACGAATCTGCCCAGAAGAAGAAGAAGGAGGAGGAGGAGGAGGAAGAAGAAAAAAAAAAATCTGCCCAGAAGAAGAATAAGGAGGAAGAAGAACGAGGAGGAAGAAGAAGGAGGAGTAGAATGAAGAAGAAGGGAAAAAAAACACGAATCTGCCCAGAAGAAAAAGAAGGAAAAAGAAGAAAAAAAAAACGAATTTGCAATCCAAAAGAGGAAGAAAAAAAAAACGAATCTGCAACCAAGAAGAACAACAACAACAAGAAAGAAAAAGAAGAAAAAGAAGGAGAAAAAAAAAAAAACCAACCCAGTTCGTCCACCCCCCAAAACCCAACCCCCTGCAACCCAGAAGAAGAAGACAAAGAAGGAGGAGGAGAAAGAACAAGAAGAAGAAAAAAAAAAACAATTCTGCAACCCAGAAGAAGAAAAAAAAACAAAAAAAAAATTAACCGAACCCAGTTTGTCCACCCCCTGCAAACCAGAAGAAGAAGGAGGAGGAAGAAAAAAAAAAGTACATGATTTTTTTTTTTTTAAATTTTGGCGGGAAAAAAAATATATAAGGTACATGGTTATGGGAAAAAAATTTGGGCAGGAAATTTTTTTTTTTTTTGAACCCCTAAAAAAAATTCACGTGGCGCCCAGTTATTGTCCACATGGGCACCACGTCACAGTTAACGAAAGACTTAACAGCTTGACTAACAGATGTATGAGACTGTTCCAAAATTTACACTTTAGGTATGACTTTGGGATGAAAAAAATTTGATGTACTAAATGTTGAAAACCACAAAACTTCAGGGTAGTAAACATAGTTTAACCCATAATAATAATAATAATAATCAATGATGATGATGATGATAATAATAATAATAATCTCTATTAATTAATAAAACCCTCTTTATCAACCAAAAGATGGTGAAAAGACAAATTAGTCTTACATCACACAAAAAAAAGATGGGCAATAATGTAATTTCACAGGTCCAAATTTTACTATTTTTTATTGAAGCCTCACCTACAGGTGATGTTAACATAGCTCCAATATTAAAAAATAAAAAAAAATTCCCATTTCCCACATTCTCTATCACTCTCTTCCTCTCTCCTTCTATTTCAAAAACAAAAATAAAAAAATTTCTTACACTTTGTGTGTGACTAGGGGTGGGTTCAAATAACCGAAAATCGAAAAAAACCGAAAACCAAACCAAACCGAGGCCGAAAAAACCGAACCGAACCGAACCGAATATGGTTGGTTCGGTTTCGGTTTTTTAGGTTCAAAAACCGAACCGGACCGAACCGAACCGAAAAAAAAAAAAATATATATATATATACTTAAGCTTAAAACCCTAGCCGTCTCAGTGTCCCACTCTCTCCCTCTCCTTCCTCTCTTCCTCCAAATCACTCTCTCTAGTCTTCTCTTGTCCTCCTCGCGGATTCTTTCTTCCAAACAATGATTTTCCCTCTCCCCTTTCGAGACCCGACGAAAAGAGGAATTGTAAGAGCTTGCGACGATCACTGCGATATCGCTGCAGCAAAGGTTGTGGGTTTTATGTATTTTTCAGTTTATGGGTTTTTAATTTTATGGTTACCCATTTGAAATTTATGTAATTTAAGGTGGAAAAGTTTGTATTTTTCTCTGAATATGTTTTGGAATTTTCTAGATCTATTGTGGACTTGACTATGAATTTGAATATGGGCACTGGGCATGTGATATTGGAGTCCGATTATGACATTTAGACGAACCCATTTGCTTTTCTTTTTTGTTTTGATTTGCATCAGTTAATTTGTTGAATTATTTCATGATTTTGCAAATTTTAAAGTTTTAGAATTTCGAATCCTGTACATTTCCTTGAAGTATATATGTTTTTGTAATTGCTTGATCATAAGTAGTTGAAATGCTTGAATATATTCAGGATTTTGAGGCTCTCAATTATCTGATATATGAGAATTGGGAGGTTGATAGGTAAGCTCCTTCCATTATTTACATCATTTTTTGAAAAAAAATAAAAACAAAAAAAACCGAAACCGAAAAAAACCGAACCGAAAAAAAATTAACCGAACCGAACTGAATCGAAATTTCGGTTCGGTTTCGGTTTTGGCAAAAAACCGAACCGTTTTAAACCGAACTCAGCCCTATGTATGACCATATGCTAGAGAGATAATTCATTTGAACCGTATTTTGTAAATCACATGATGTATCATTGATGACTATTTTTCTTTTTTAAATCATTAAAGAAAGAATTCAACCATCAATTGTCACATCATGTCTCTACAAACTATGATCTAAAAAATTTGTCTCCCTTGCATTTTTCGAAGGGTTAAGTGGAAATAAACTAACAATGGGCTGTAAAGTCATCAAACGCTTATCATTATAATATTTTCCTTTAGTGTGTAGGGTTTAGGTCATCAAACACTGGTGCAAACGAATGTCAAATTTTAAAATATTAGGTAGTTATTTGAAATAAAATTGGAATAAGAACTAAAAATCTGTATGGGGCCCATATAAAAAAGGGAGGATAGTATCATTCATATGCTCATTTTTACTTCTTACTAGGGCTGGTTTGGGTCGGGATCCCGAACCGAAACCCCGAACCCGATTCCCAAACCAAAACATTTCGGGATTGGATTTTATATCCCGAAACCGAACCAAAACTATTGGAATCCCGAAATTCGGGATTCCTGAAAGTGTTTCGGGATTTTCGGGAAACTTCGGGATTGGGCCTTGAAGCCCAAAATGTTGGGCTTTTATAACTTTTTACAATTTTAAGCTTTTTACAATTTGAAGCCCAAAATGTTGGGCTTTTAAAGAGTAAGCCCACTATTTAAAGGGTAAGCCCCCCCTTTTTTCAAAAAAAAAAAAAAAAAAGGGTTACAATTGGCAATTGCAACCAGCCACTGCCCGCACAAGCACAGGCAGCCCACTTGTTTCAATTTCATCACAATATCACAGATTCACAATACCACACCTGTTTCAATTTTCATACCAAAATGCATGCAACCAAAATGAAATAAGTGCATGCAACCAAAATGAAATAAGTTAAATTTTACAAACCAAACTTCCGAATGAATTTAGATTAAATTACAAACCAAAAGCAAAACATAGTTTATAAACGTAGTTCATTTCCTTTAGCCCCTTCGGCCTCTTCCCCTTGTTGATGAATGACCCGTTGACGTTGGTGTTGATGGTGGTGGTGGACCCCTTCCTCTTGTTGATATCACAAAGTGCACATATATATCAGATTACATATATTGACAGAGAGTGCACATGTATACCACATTATATATATCACATTACATATATTGACAGAGTGCAAAATCTGACCTGTTTGTTATTGAGCTCTTGTTTAAACTTAGAAGTTAGAACCTCCCTGCTACTTATCTATGATAGCTGCTTTAAAATCTGACCTGAATACAAAATCAAATTGCCAAAATTAAGTATCACACACACTAACCAAGTCTTCACAATCGTTGCAGGGCATGCAAAGAGAACAATATTTGCTGCCAAATAGCAGGGCATGCAAAAATAGCAGGGCATGCCAAATAGCAGGGATTGAAAAATGAAAAATGGCAGGGCATCCAAATGAAAAATGTACCGGAGAAAGCAAAAACAAATTAAAACTTAACATCCATATGAATGAGTAAAATGTGTTCGAAATAAATAGTACGGAACCTGCAGGAACTACTCCAAGAGGAATCTTTATTGCAGCGTCCCAATCATCTCTCTCTAGGAGTCCATTTACTACCTACTAAAAAGTGCAATGCTTGTAAGAAGAAAATCATAAGCTTAATATAAGCACATAATTCTGAAGACAAATAATGTACTATAAAAAAACCAGACTCTTCATGAGATTATATTTGTTTACAGTCTAATAACACTACTTAATTCAATTAAAAACCATCACAGCTTAACGTTTGCACAAAAAACATAACACTACGTTTACCAAATTACCAGCAGCTCTCCCTGCAAACAAAATCTAACTTCATTGAGGGAAAAGAGAAATAAAACAAAGTTCGTCAGTGTAAGTATTTTGATTCCTCGACAGAGTGTGCTCAATCACAATATTGCATTGCTCATGTTTCTTATAGCTGCAACGAAATCATATGCACATAGCCGTGAATTGAGGCAGCGTAAATTCCTAACCTTGCAGCGTAAATTGAATACCGGCATCCTCGAAAAGAGGTTTTACGTGATCAACATAAATCTTTGAAGCAGATTTGCTACCACCAAACGGATTCACAAAAACAAACAGCCTCTTTGGCCGTCCTCTGCAAAAGAGGATAAATTACCACCTATATTATCACTACATATGCAGGAAAGTAACAATAAACCATAAGGAGCGGCGTGAAAGTAACAATAAATTACCGAGAGAATCGATGTAATCCCCGAGCTTCTGGCACCAGTGAGGTGACGGAGGAGTGGAGCGGCGTGAGTCAATGGAGTGATGGACGATGAGGAGCGGCGTGGATTCGACGGAGGAGTGGAGCGGGGGGACTGTGAGAGTGAGTGACTGTGAGAGTGAGTGAGGTGAGCGGCGCCAGTGAGGTGAGAGAGCGAGAGCGACCGAGAGAGTCTGATGATAACCTAAGTTCTAACAAACAAATGACCTAACTATGGACGGTTGGATTTGATTTTAACAAATCCAACGGTTCAAGTAATTCCTAATTAAAAATTAAAAATAAATATATATATATAATATTCGGTTCGGTTCGGGATTCCCGAAAGATTTCAAATCTGTGGCCAAATCCCAAACCGAAACTTTCGGGTCGGGATCGGTTTCGGGAAATTTTTTTCGGGAATTTTTCGGGATAATTTCGGGACGGGATCGGGACGGTTCGGGATTTTCGGGAAAAAATTCCACCCCTACTTCTTACACACTCTTATTAATTTTTTGTCATTGATCTTCAATTCATTCGATCTGACTCTCAATTATTGAGAGTAGTGTGTGAGAAATAAAAATAGACGTGTGAATGACACTACCAAAAAAGGGAATGTCATTCCAAATTTTTAAGGAATGACATTTCTTCACGGGGTGGGATTGGAGAAGGAGAATGGGAATTAACTTTATATATCAAAATTGCATTCACATTTTTTATTGATGAAAAGTGAACTAGTTTTTTTATAATGATTCGTTAGTGGAATATATAGAGAGGGAAGGAGAGTGTGTAGCATAAAATAGAGTGGTGCAATGATTGTTATTAATGCAAGGTGAGAATCAACAGATTCATTAATCCAATCTACAAAAATATCGGGTTCCATACCATTCAACGGAACCAAAATACAAAGTGGGATTTTGGACCACTCAACGGAATTCGAACAGGATATGATTCCGGACCACTCAACGGAGTCTCGGAGTAAAAGGGATTCTGGACCACTCAACGAAATCTGAGTGGATACGATTCTGAACCATTCAACCGAATCACAAAGTACGAGAGATTTTGGAAATCGCAGAGTATAAGGGATTTCAGACCACTAAAAAATTGTGGAGTATAAGGGATTTCGGACCACTCAACAATTCAACGGAACCCCAACGAACTCAGTTTCGAACCATTCAATGAAACTAAGCAGAAGTCCAAGAAACATATCAACGACTCGAAGAAACAAGACATGATTCAAGTTACTCAATTTACAAAAACTCAACAAAATGAAACAAAACACAAGCACTAAATTTAAAATGGATCAATGAAGCGAGAAGTGAAACAATATCGAAGCAACAAATGCCCATGACAATGGGTTAAGGTCTGCTACTAGCCCTCACATTTCACAAACAATTCAACATGCACTTCAAATCACATTTCACAAATATTTCCAATGCACAAGTCAAATCACATTTCATAAAATAGATCGATGGCTAAATGAAAAAAATCACATTTAAGAAGAAATCACATTTATAAAATCAAGTCATATCCACAAAGGATACATAAGAATCTCAGGGTAATAACCATTACCACATATATTAAAGTCACTCACTTGGAGTCCGCGCTACGACTCCTAGCATAATTATCGAGGCGTCCACACGAACGTCGCCAAGAACAAATATCAATTCTTGTCTCAGAACTTTAACGATACAACCCATAATTTCATGTTCTATACATCCTCCAAGACATTGTAAAAGAATTAGGAATGCATTGACCAAAAGTCAACCGGTTGTCAACCATCAACAGTAGGGTCCACAACCCTACGTAACTTGAACTGGAAGATCTGCGCATTGGATTTTTGATCTGTAACTTTCTAAGGTCCTCATTATGGTTCTAGAACAACATATTAAAATTTCGTCACTATCCAACAGTTGGATCTCCACCAATCGCAAATTCAAGTGGCGGTTAACTAAGTGGTCAACTCTGAACTCACGTTAAAACATCGGAATGTCACTAAACGAATTAGGGGCATCAATATTAGCTTGGGGGGGTCATGGGCGAAAACCTGAAAAGTCTACAAAAGTCAATGCAAGGAATATTCGAGCCAAATGGTGGCTGCAGATGTCCTGAAACTCGGAAAGAGGAGAAGATGTTAGCAACTGTTTGAAAGCCAAATGGTGGCTGCAGATGTCCTGAAACTGGATGGAAAGTCTCAAATCTTTTAGAATGTTAGTTAATGGCCCTTTTTTTATTTTCGTGATCCAAAGCTCATTTTTAAGCTAGAGAAAAAAGGAAGGTCGACCTGGTGTTGATCAAATGGTTAGAATCGGGAGGTGTGTGGTGACGTGTATGCTCAAGCGAGGAAGAGAGAGTTCCAGAGAAAGTGAGGGAAGATTGAAAGAAAAAGAAAGACGGGAGAGAGAGAAGCCGGAGAAATCTAGAGAAGTGGAAAACGGTATGTGGGTCCCACGTGGCACACAACCCCATCTAACATGTGTTCCAAATGGGCAAATTATCAAAATGCCCTCGAAGTTTAAAGGTTCGTAAAATCTTCACTATATCTCAAAATTTAACTCCGTTTGCGTCCACGAATTCACATCGACGAGTACTATCTGAAAATGCCAGGAAACATGAAAAGTATGAAAGGATCAGTTATGACCTCTAAGAATCCCATTTAATCCATTAGGGTCGTTTCCATCTTTTCACACATTTCAAAAAAATTATACATTGCAATTATAAACTTTTCGAAAATAGGAAGGTCGACCTGCTGTTGTTTTTTAGATCAAATGGTTAGCATCTTGAGGTGTGTGGTTATGTGTGTGCTCGAGCAAGGAAGATAGGGTTTTAGAGAGTGAAGGAGAGTGAAAGAAAAATAAAAACGGGAGAGAAGGAAGCCTAGAGAAATCCAGAGAAGTGGGAAACGATCTGTGGGTCCCACGTGGCACACAATGTTCCAAATGAGCAAATTACCAAAATGCCCTTGAAATTTAAAGGTACATAAATTCTTCGCTATACCTCCCAATTTGACTCCGCTTGCGCTCACGAGTTCGTATCGACGAGTACTGTCCAAAAATACCAGGAAACATGGAAAATATGAAAGAATTAGTTACGATCTCTAAGAATCCCGTTTAATCCATTAGGGGTGTTTTCATCTTTTCAAACTTATTCTCATAAAATTGAGCATTAGTTTTTTAACTTTGACCGAATTCAAGTTGACTTTTGAATATAAAATTCGTGAGTATTGATCCCTAAACTTATTATAATGTGATTGATGAAAAGAAATTTTTGGTGTAATGTGGAGCAATGGTCATTTTGGCCAACTCTGTTAGAACTTCTATAAAAAATAAAGGATTTAAAGAGACAAAAAATTGATAGAAGTTCTAAACGGAGTTAGTCAAAATAACCATTACTCCACATTATAACAAGTTCAGGGACCAATACTCATATATTTTTTAGTTTAGTACGCTCCAGTTAAGCTAAAGTTTAAGGACCATTACTTCAATTACCTCATTTATTCTCTTCTTTTTCTTTTCCCTCCTGTTGACGTAAGACTTGAGACAATGACTAATAGAGGTGTGGAAGTGATGGAAAAATCAATGTTTGAATACAACAGTGAGACAAAAGAACTATGGATACTACAACAACAACAACAACAAAGCCTTTTCCCACTAAGTGGGGTCGGCTATATGAATCCTAGAACGCCATTGCGCTCGGTTTTGTGTCATGTCCTCCGTTAGATCCAAGTACACTAAGCCTTTTCTTAGAGTCTATTCCAAAGTTTTCCTAGGTCTTCCTCTACCCCTTCGGCCCTGAACCTCTGTCTCGTAGTCACATCTTCGAACCGGAGCGTCAGTCGGCCTTCTTTGCACATGTCCAAATCACCGGAACCGATTTTCTTTCATCTTTCCTTCAATTTCGGCTACTCCTACTTTACCTCGGATATCCTCATTCTCAATCTTATCCTTTCTCGTGTGCCCACACATCCCACGAAGCATCCTCATCTCCGCTACACCCATTTTGTGTACGTGTTGATATTTCACCGCCCAACATTCTGTGCCATACAACATCGATGGCCTTATTGCCGTCCTATAAAATTTTCCCTTGAGCTTCAGTGGCCTACGACGGTCACACAACACGCCGGATGCACTCTTACACTTCATCCATCCAGCTCGTATCCTATGGTTGAGATCTCCATCTAATTCTCCGTTCTCTTGCAAGATAGATCCTAGGTAGCGAAAACGGTCGCTTTTTGTGATCTTCGCTAGATTGCTCCGGTCATTAGTGTGGATAAGTATATAAATGGATAGAGATAGGAAAGCAAACACAAGATGTACGTGGTTCACCCAGATTGGCTACGTCCACGGAATAGAAGAGTTCTCATTAATTGTGAAGGGTTTACACAAGTACATAGGTTCAAGCTCTCCTTTAGTGAGTACAAGTGAATGATTTAGTACAAATGACATTAGAGTACAAATGACATTAGGAAATATTGTGGGAGAATGATCTCGTAATCACGAAACTTCTAAGTATCGGAGTGTGGTATCATCTTGACTTGCCTTATCTGTCGCATAGGTAGATGTGGCAGCTTCTCTGGAAGTACTCTTCCTCCATCCAGGGGTGGTATCTTTAACTGGTGGAGATGCACAAGGTAATGTATCAATTTCACTTGAAGCTTACTTGTAGTTTCAGGCTTGGTCAAGCGCGATACAAACCATGTAGTAGGAGTCCCCCAAGTCGCCGAGCTAGGGGATCTGCTGAAAGAGGTGACAGACAAGGTAAGCAATCAGAGCTCCGGCTGATTGTTCACCTTCTCCCCATCTTGCAGCAGCATGAAGGATAAAGAGAAGAAAAATGAGAAGAGATGATATGGGATACTTTTGCTTTTGAAGAAGTAACTTTCCACAGGCTAATTCTTGAACTGAGCTGGAGGGTTTTCTGGTTTCCTCCAGAGTATAAGGCCGACTGAAGAATTTGAGGGTCAAAACAAGTCCATCAAATCTAGAGTACGTTCGACCCTGCTGATATGGGATACTTTTGCTTTTGACAGAGTAATGGATGTATCGGCATGTGTGCTGTTACGCTTGTCTCCACATGCTTCCTTGTATCCTTCGCACTTGCCCTATCTGTCCCTCAAGCAGATGCGGTATCTTCCCTGGACACATAAGATGTTGAAGATGAGTACTCGAGAGCAATGCCAGGTAAGTAATCAGGTAAGGGGTTCCAGGCAGTCAGTTCCTGGCTGGGAACTTGATTTCAAGTGCTGACTGATTGCTCTCTTTCTCCTTGTCTTGCAGGTAAAAACAAGGCCAAAGGAAAAGACAGGGAAAAAGCATGATATGGGATACTCTTGCTTTTAACCCTGATGATATGAGATATTCTTGCTCTAGTATAGCTTGTTTGCAGAGGTATTATCGGGGGGAAAGAAAGCTGAATATTTCGAAAGGCTTCGTTGGGAGTGCCCTCTCAGATATGAGGAAGGGTTGAGCATTTTTGCAGGTCTGCCTGTCCGTTGGGGATGGAGGTCGACATATATAGGAGTCTCCCTAACAAAAAGTAGTAATGCTATTCCTTTACCCTGCTTGGTCATAGCACGGTAGTGGGAGCTGCCAGCTTCACATGTTTTAACTCTGTCAGAGCACTTTGAAAAAGTGGTATGTGGTATCTGGCTCTCGAGATTCGGAGAACGATGCTTCTTCGATTTTTGAGAAAGCAATCATGCTGGGGGTCTGGCTCTCGAGATTCGGGGAGCAGTGTCTCTTCGATTTTTGAGAAAGTAATCATGTTGGGAGTCTGGCTCTCGAGATTCGGAGGGCGGTGCCTCTTCGATTTTGGAGTAAGCAATCTTGTTGGGAGTGTTTTCTCGGATGTGAGTAAAGGTTGGGCATGTTTGCTAGTCTACCTTGCCACGAAGCACGGAGGTTGACACACAGGGACTTCAATTATCCAGCAGTGGTACTGTTCCTTTACCCTTGTGGGTAATAATATGTTAGCTAGACCTTCAAAATTTATGTGTCTATGGTAGTGGGTAATAATATGTTTGCTATTCTTTTACCTTTCTTGGTCAGAGCGATGTAGTGGGAGCTACAAGCTTCACGTGCTCAACTTTGGCAGAGACTTTGGCAAAGTTATATGTGGTACCCATGAGCTATTGTTGCGTGTGGGAAGTGGGTGATTGAACAGTAAGATTCATGTGCTTTCTACTTCACCAGAAGTCTTCGACAGAATGCCCATAATTTCTGCAAAGCTGAGTGTGCGTGTGACAGGTGCTGACAAGGCTAGAAAAGTAGGTGCCTCTTCGATTTCTGAGATCGGCCCTCGTGGTCTCTGAGCAGCCTAGCTTTTGAGAAAGCGAGCGCCTCTTCGATTGATTCGGAGAACGATGCCTCTTCGATTTTTGAGAAAGCAATCATGCTGGGGGTCTGGCTCTCGAGATTCGGGGAGCAGTGTCTCTTCAATTTTTGAGAAAGTAATCATGTTGGGAGTCTGGCTCTCGAGATTCGGAGGGCGGTGCCTCTTCGATTTTGGAGCAAGCAATCTTGGTGGGAGTGTTTTCTCGAATGTGAGTAAAGGTTGGGCATGTTTGCTTGTCTATCTTGCCACGAAGCACAGAGGTTGACACACAGGGACTTTCCAATTATCCAGCAATGGTATTGTTCCTTTACCCTCTCTTCGATTTTTGAGAAAGTAGTCATGTTGGGAGTCTGGCTCTCGAGGTTCGGAGGACGGTGCCTCTTCGATTTTGGAGCAAGCAATCTTATTGGGAGTGTTTTCTCGAATGTGAGTAAAGGTTGGGCATGTTTGCTAGTCTACCTTGCCACGAAGCACAGAGGTTGACACACAGGGACTTTCCAATTATCCAGCAATGGTACTGTTCCTTTACCCTCTCTTCGATTTTTGAGAAAGTAGTCATGTTGGGAGTCTGGCTCTCGAGATTCGGAGGGCGGTGCCTCTTCGATTTTGGAGCAATCAGTCTTGTTGGGGGTGTTTTCTCGAATGTGAGTAAAGGTTGGGCATGTTTGCTAGTCTACCTTGCCACGAAGCACAGAGGTTGACACACAGGGACTTTCCAATTATCCAGCAATGGTACTGTTCCTTTACCCTCTCTTCGATTTTTGAGAAAGTAGTCATGTTGGGAGTCTGGCTCTCGAGATTCGGAGGGCGGTGCCTCTTCGATTTTGGAGCAATCAGTCTTGTTGGGGGTGTTTTCTCGAATGTGAGTAAAGGTTGGGCATGTTTGCTAGTCTACCTTGCCACGAAGCACAGAGGTTGACACACAGGGACTTTCCAATTATCCAGCAATGGTACTGTTCCTTTACCCTCTCTTCGATTTTTGAGAAAGTAGTCATGTTGGGAGTCTGGCTCTCGAGATTCGGAGGGCGGTGCCTCTTCGATTTTGGAGCAAGCAATCTTGTTGGGAGTGTTTTCTCGAATGTGAGTAAAGGTTGGGCATGTTTGCTAGTCTACCTTGCCACGAGGCACAGAGGTTGACACACAGGGACTTTCCAATTATCCAGCAGTGGTACTGTTCCTTTACCCTTGTGGGTAATAATATGGTAGCTAGACCTTCAAAATTTATGGGTCTAAACTTTGTTAGTGCTGTTTCTTTGCTATTCTTTTACCCTTCTTGGTCAGAGCGATGTAGTGGGAGCTGCAAGCTTCACGTGCTCAACTTTGGCAGAGAACTTTGGCAAAGTTATCTGTGGTACCCATGAGCTATTGTTGCGTGTGGGAAGTGGGTGATTGGACAGTAAGATTCATGTGTTTTCTACTTCCCCAGAAATCTTCGACAGAATACCCATAATTTCCGCAAAGCTGAGTGTGCGTGTGACAGGTGCTGACAAGGCTGGAAAAGTGGGTGCCTCTTCGATTTTTGAGATCGGCCCTCGTGGTCTCTGAGGAGCCCAGCTTTTGAGAAAGCGAGCGCCTTTTCGATTTCTGAGATCGGCTTTCNAGTTGCACCGGCTCGCACATGACTATGCTACAAACATGAAGAGGAAGCTTGACCAGATGAAGGAAACTGATGGCCAGGTACTAAAAGCTGAAAATTAGAGAAACTTCAAGGTAGTAAAACGAAAATTGCCTGTGGTTTCCCAACCAAATTGCAGCAACAAATTTGGGATGTTAAATGTTCAAAGAAGGGAGAGTGGAGATGAAAGAAGGAACAAAATACCAAGAGAGGAAGAACAGCCGGTTAGGCCATTGGAAAATTCACTTAAAAACTCAGGGGGTTGAGCATGTATCTTACAATCATTGCATTAATTTAATATGTCGAAAATTATAAATCTTCTTACAAACTAAGATAATGTTCAAGCATAATTACACACATTAAGTCATTCAAGAAATATTGACGTTTCCCGACTTAACAGTAGCATCAGAAAACATGGATGCCGCCGGTCTCTTTGTAGCCTGGTGGCTTCGTGTTCCACATGAGGTTCACCGGGTCAACAGTTCGACTGGCACCACAAGAAACCATGGCTATCTATTACTTTGGTTTATCAGTTCTTCTTAGAAGGAGATAACCGATGTTTTGACCACTCTTCCAGAGCCCTGCGGTGTAGAGCATTCATCCTAATGTGAGGACGTTTCTCTCGAATTAGTTTCTCAGCATTTTTCCAGTCCTCTGTCACCCCAAGAGCAACTAGCAGTGCACACATGACAGCTACACTTCTCCCATGACCTATAAAAGAAAATTACAAAACAATTTCTCGTTACAACTTACAACTCAATACCTACACCCATCCAAATAGTTCAGCAATCAAATATCATTACTATGAAAAAAAAACACAGCGGAAATTTGTTACGAAATTTTTTTTAGGGACGAGCCCCTTTATCACCCGAAACCTCCTATCGCAGGAAATTTAATGCAGAAAACTTTATTCATCAATCCAACTAGACATGGGAAAATTGGAACTAAAACAGAGAAACTAAAAACCTCAGGAAACAAACAAACAACACAGGAAGGTAATGCAACCACAAGGATATGTTAATGAGATCATCTTTTCTTCCATCTCTTTACTTGGTAAACCGTAAATGGTTTTTCAGCAACGTCCTCATCAAATTCTCTCAACGAAAAGCTATGAATCTAGAGGCTAAAAGTTTGAATAATTCCGCACATAACATCAGGGTTTATCCAGGATCATGCTTAGAATTACACGCGTAAATGCAAACTTAAATTTTGTAACTGTGTGTGACTTGTATTTCTGAAAACCAACAGCGATGACAGCATTGTTCCTCCATAAGAAATGACTGGACAAGATCATATCTAGCTTAAAAATGAGACAGTATGAATAGTTTCGAACCTAAACAATAAACGAGTTAATATAATCGTTAAGTTTCTTTTTTCTTTTTTTCTTTTTCTGGGACATTAATTATGCAGAGTATAGAGCGTTTCAAAGATGTTTTGAAGAGCCCAAAGCTAATCGAATCATTTCAACCTCTTGATGTGCTGCGCTTATAACTCATCTACGCTTTTTTAATTATTTTTGTTCTCTTTTGTGTGAACCTTTAAATGTATTTAAAAAAGCGTAGATGAGTTATAAGCGAGGAAGTGCCGAGTGGTAATTGGTATCGAAAGCACTGTGAAACGCTACCCCGTTTCTTATCATCCATTGTTTACCAATTACCATTTTGCAGGAATATACCCCGTTTCTTATCTAACCCGAGGATGCCCTGAGCAGAGCAGTGGTTGATCAAGAAGTACCTCCTCCATAGGGCTT
>VIEB01001725.1:0-14933 GCA_006547085.1 Malus baccata
GATGGGAAGTCTCACCCATATGCTTTAATTTAATGCAAAGTAGAAAAAATCCAAATTTACTTGTCACTTGGTTTTGGCATCAAAACTTAAGGGAAAGGGTTTTT
The DNA here is from genome assembly GCA_006547085.1 of Malus baccata. Lineage (NCBI taxonomy): Eukaryota > Viridiplantae > Streptophyta > Magnoliopsida > Rosales > Rosaceae > Malus > Malus baccata. The sequence goes on from VIEB01001725.1 coordinate 105, forward strand.
GTGAAAATATCCTAGACAAGTCTAGGGTTTTAAAAGGTTTTTTTTAATATGGTTATGGATGGTAAGATAATCATCCAAAACCATGAAACCATGCATCAAAACCAACCAAAACATTTTCACCCAAAACCAAACTTTGAACACCAAGAACAAAACCATAAACACTTTTTTCAAGATTTGTGTATTCTTGGTGATTTTTCAAACCCAAAAACTTAAGTGACAAGTTTTTTTTTTTTTTCTAGCTTTAAAAGGATGTGTGAGTGGTTTACAATAAAACACAAACACAACTCAAAAACATCCCCAAAACCGTGCCAACCACAAAGAACAAAACCCCAAATTTTGTTTATGACTTATTCTTCATTCATGCATACAAAACAACTTTTACATGCATATCTGATCGGATCATATTTATATATATTTTTACTTCAAATTCACTCGTCTTTTCTTAGTCAGTTCCTTATATTTTTGAGCTATTTACGTTATTTTTGTGTTTATAAGATCTGTTATGCAAAGAAAACAAAAATAGCACAAATAAGATCTATTTACGTTATTTTCATGGGTGCCCCAGCAACAATGCTAAAGGATCTGGAGATGCTTTTGTTAAAAAAATGCTCAAAAGGAACAAAGTAAACGTGCAAATGGCAGTGTGGTTGGTGAAGCAATTGAAAAACAAAAAGAATCTGCTTTGGTGGGTTGGTGAAACAAATAGAAAACAAAAAGAAAACAGCACCAAGGAGGTCAGAAAACAAAGAGAATAAATTTGAGCTGCATTTGGCAGCAGAAGGGGTAAGAACGGAGAAAAAAGCAGCAAGCTGCTTTGCAGCTTGCCTTGCGGTGCAGCAAAGACAGAGAAGGGCGCTGCCCTTTTGGGCAGTTCTTGTGCAGCAGGAGAAGAAGCTGCTCCAAGCAGCAGGGAGCCTCGGGAAGAAACTGTGCAGCAAGGAAAGGCTGCCTTGGCGCCAGCGTGAAACAAACAGAGAAAACAAAGGAGCAGCTCGGAGGAAAAGTTGCGGCTGGCAGCTTGAAGAAGAAGGGAAGGCTGCACCTTGCAGCGTGTCAAGTGCAGAACAGAGAACAAACAGCTGCCTTGGCAGCTTTGTTGAGAGCAGAACCCGCGCAGCACCGAGGTGGACAGAAGCTGCACCTTGCAGTCTTGAAGCGGTGCAAAGGAGACAGAAAACAATAGCAGTCCACTTGGCAGCACGTGGACAGAAACAGAAGCTGCAAGCCTTTTCTCTCTCGGTTAAATCTTTCCCACTTATATTTTACTTTTGGTTTATTTGTGTTTTAATAATGTGTAACTAATTTTAGTTTGGCTAGAGGTTAATTCAAAGCCATGAATATATTTGTAATATGAATTGATTACCTTCAGTTGTGATTTATAAGTTGTGAATTCAATTTACTTATCCGTTCGTATAAAAACTGATTTGTGTATGTTGGTTGAGAGTGCACGCTTAATTTTCATGCATGAATTTGACGCTAGAATATAAGGGAGTTTCACCTAATCGTTATGAACTTATATTCACAAGTAGTAAAGGTTGCTAGTCACAATCACGTTAAGTAAATTCTTGGCATAAGTTTCATGCAAATCATAGTAACGAGTGTCTCGTCAATGCTTATGTTTTTCATTGAACTTAATGATTCTTGCTTGTATCTCTATTATGCAATTCATGTAGGGAACTTGTAGGGAATGTTTTGGGTTGTCGTATGCAATCATCCAACCCAATAACTTGTGGAAAAACTGAGGGTTAATTAGTGCAATTCACGGTTAATTTGGGGCGTTGAGTATTAATAGCTTATCGAAAAGCAACTGGAAATCAATTCATGTACAAGTGTGTCATGTGTGAAGAATGGATCTCTAGCTAATCCATCAACCATCTATTTAGTTTTACTTTTTGTTGTTATCTCAATCTCATCCAAACCAATACCTCCCATTTACTTTCTTGTATTGAAGTGTGTTTAAGTTTGTTTAGTTTGTGCCTTAAAGTGTTTTGAACTCTTTGAGTCTAGTTTAGTGTTTTAAAACCTACTTTTGTGTTTTTAAGTTTCTTCTTATATTCTTGAGTCTTGTTTAATATTTTTAAATTAATTTAGAATAGATTTGCAATCCCTCCTAATCCCCGGCCTAGAACGATACCCTACTTACATCTATACAACAATTGTCAAAAAGAGAGTTTAATTTGTGTGTCAAGTAATTCTCACATCAATATCTTTTCAACTATTGATTTATATTTTTCAACCATTGAAAAACAAAAGACAAACATACTTTAAATGAAGAAATAATATGTCAAATTAGTTCTAAACTCATTTTTCATTCATGCATACAAAACAACTTTTGCATCCATACCTTTCTCAACAATTGACTAACATTTTTCAACTATTGAAAAACAAAAGATAAACATACTTTGAATGAAACAATAATATGTCATACATAACATTAATACCCATATGCATAAAATCCAAAAGGACACATTATACATAAACCTTTGGCTCTGATACCAGAAAATTATGAGTTTCATGAATGGGATTTCTTAATGACTAGCATGCATATACAATTCAAAATTAATATACATGAGCAACGGAAGCAATTTACCAAATAATCAAAGCTATAGTCATGCAAATCCCCTTCAAGGTTCATAGGTTTATATATAATGCATCAAAACATTTTATAGAGAAGAACAAAGTGAAGGTTTAGTCTTTTACCTCTTGATCTAGACTTGAGACCAAGGATGGACCACCTCCAAGATTTTTGTTCCTTGAACTCCTTGAGCCTAGCTTCCCTCCTTGTCTCCTCCCCTTTGTTAGAATGAGTGCTCCTAGGTTCTCTTCAAGTTTCCAAAGTAGGAAACCTCTAAAGATCCTCACCCACTAGTGTAGTGAGAAGGATGAAGGAATAACCAAAGGGTGAAAGATGTGTTAGAAAAATCACCCTAAGGTGGCCGGCCTTTGATGTGTTTAGAGAGCTATTTTTCTTTTGCCTCTTTGTTGTTTTAACACAAAAAACCCTAATGAACAATATCTCCTATAAAGTTCCTTATATAGACAAAAGAAACCTAGTCAACAACTTGACTAAATATCTCACCCTTTCCATCTAAAGTGGCCGGCCCTCTTTGTGTTGTTTGGGCTTTGGGCTTTCATTTATTTCAAGTCATCCAATGCTTGAATAAAAGCCCAATGGGTTTAGGCCCAATGGGCCCAATTAAAACCTAACGTTTCTTTAAGCCCAAAACGATCTTTTATCACTTTTATGATTTCTTTAGACTTTCTAAATTAATCACAACAATTAATTAATCCAATTAATTATTTCCATCATCCATTAATTACTCACTACAATAGTGTATTGGTGAACAACCTTTTAGGTTCTAATTAGCAAGGCAGTGAGGTGATTGGCACCAATCTACTTGATTAAATTTAATTCAATCACTTAGTGAATTGAAACTTCATTTCAACTCACCTTCTTCTTTGATGACTACATTTAATCATCTAGAAGATCTCACAAGCTATGAGTGACATCTAACCATATGTCATAGCTACCCAAGCTAATGTAGAAGTTGTTCGGAGAACCTATTCAGTTGGAATTACAATGTAATTCGATCCTTCTCTAAAACAATACTCTCAATCACATTACTAGGGTATGGATATATTATGTCAAACCCCTAATGTGATTATTCCTTCTTATATGATTCAATTGAGTCGTATAGGAACGCTTTCCTTTATTACGCTCGATACTTCGGCCAAAGTTTCCCGAATCATATCTTAGAGTATTCTTCCTCTCTTATCGAGGATTAGAGATTCCTTGTTGCACATACACTTGCCTTCATGACTAAGTGGCTTAACCCCGACTATGCCGTTGACATTCTAATAGAGTGACGTTTGACATAATCAAAGATTAAGTACTTAACCACAAGACAACGATGATGTCTCAGGTCAAAGGACTACTTACATTATTCCAACCATTTGAGTTACTTGCTTGACATGTGAGTAGACCTCCATGCAAGTACTCTCGTTCGATTGTGTTCAGTGAACTCATTCCCTTAATGAGCACCTACATACTTGTCTTAGTGTCACAACACGAATGGGATGAGACTTTCCATCCTTCCATTTGAAGCAGACACAGTATGTACCGGTCTAAGCTTGTCAGTATCCCTCCGACAATCCAATGACCAGGAACCTTTTTGGACATTTGGTTATATGGAGAAGGTCTCTGTAGTCTAACATCATTAGATTACTTCTTCAATCGATCCATTGTCCATGGATACATGATTTAAGACATATATCGTTTATTGAGATACTCCTAACTCGTGTCTTTGCCATTTGATGTATAAGAATCATCTATACATTCATTCATTTGTCCTGAAAGGTTTCTTCCAAAGATTGACTTTCAGGGCATATTTCCTACACCGCCTTTGTCTATTCCCTGGTAAGTTACATTCCAAGTGGGTTGGCCCGTTTGTTGTTACTAATCTTTATGTGCATGGTGCAGTCCAAATTAAGAGCTTGAGAACCGGGCAAGAATTCAAGGTGAATGGACATCGCTTGAAGCCATACTACGAGCACTTTGTGGAGCATGTTGTGGAGGAGATCCCACTACATGCCGTGGGTTCCAAGGAGAAGTGAAGGTGTTCATCGTCTGGCTGGAAGACGTTAAAGCAAGCGCTTTAAGGGAAGCAACCCATTTATTCTGCTTGATTGTCAATTTTATTACTTGTTTAATTATTTTTGGTTATGATTTTCTATTTTGAAACATTAACAAATATGCAAAGGATTTTAACATTAAACTTCATGGAAATGAACAGGAATCTGGGAAATAAAGAAACATAGCATAATACAAGAGGGAGCTTTCACAAAGGCTTCTTGGGAGAGGTCGCAGTAGTCGGCGGAATCTCAGCAGTCGGTGGGGCCACGGAAGGAGGAGGTATCAGAGGTTGATCAGTTGGAGCTTCACTACGTGGTGCCGCCCCAGAAGACGAAGGCAGATGCTGTTGGAACAAACCCACAAACCTCCGATGATCAAGTAAAATCTGACCATCAGATTCCTGCATCTGGTCAATTTTCCTCTTCATGTTTGTGGCATAGTTGTGTGCAAGCTTGTGGAATTGTTTATTTTCATGCTTGAGTCCTTTAATCTCCTCTTTGAGACTCATTACTTCAGCCGCAACGATTCAACTTGACGGGTTCGAGCAAATAGGCGTTGGGCCATGTTGGACACAGAACCCGCACACTGCACGCTAAAAGCCAGAGACTCCTTCACAGCCAACTCATTAGAACGTCTAGAGAGCAGTCTGTTATCTCTGGGGGTGACAAGGTTCCGGGCCACCACCGCAGCGGTCATGTCATTTTTCATCACCGAATCCCCAACGGTAAGAGGACCAGTAGGGGATATGAAAGACGGGCGCCATATGTTGTCTGGAGAAGGAAGGGCTACTTCTTCACCAAGGTTCAAGTCAAAACGACGGTCGGAAGGGCCAGACATATTTAAGAGGTTTTGGAGAAAGAAGAGATGGGCTAAATCCAGAGGTTAGAAGTGCAAAGGGGAGTTTTACAAGTGGAATTTCAATGCACTTTGAAATGAACTACGCACCTCTATAAAAATCAACATGTGATGGGATTTCAGAGATTGAAGAAGCGCCAGCTTTCTCAAAAGTTGGGCTTGCTCACAACCCGCCAATTCCAGATATCGAAGAGTGTCAGCTTTCTCAGCCTCGTCAGCACCCGTCACACGCAAACTCAGCTTGGCGAAAATCACGGGCAGTCTGTCGAAGCGCGGATTCCAACCATCTGTCTCTCTCAGCCTCGTCAGCACTTGTCACATTGATGCGTAAATAAACTAAACACACAAATTAAACCCTCTTTTTATCAATTGTAGCAAAGTATGTAAGTAGGGATCGTTCTAGACCGGGGATTAGGAGGGATTGCTAAACACTTGAAAACTGACTTAGAAACGTAAAAACAAAGTTTAAAACACTAGATTAGACTCAAAGAATGCAAAACTAAAGTTTAAAACACTAAAACAAACCAAAAACTCAAAACAGCAACCAAAAGACTCAAAACTGCCTTAAAAACACTTTCTGGGCAGTTTTGAGCACAAAGCACCAAATTGGACGAATTTGGGTTTTAACTTGCACCAAAACACTTAAAAACATAAACCAAAACACTTTCTAACCAATCTAAGACTTCAAAATAAATGGGGATTTGATTTGGACGAAAATAAACTAACAAAACAGATTGCAAAGTAAAAACAGATTTGAAAACGATTTTGGGGTTTTAAATGGATGATGGATTAGTTAGAGGCTCTTTCTCCACACATGACAAGTATGCAACCGACTCGATTTCCAGTTATTCCTTCATAGAATTATGAATGACAATGCCCCAAATTAACCGTGACATCACTAGTTAATTCTCAAGTTTTCCTTGTGTTATCGGATTGGATGACATCATTCGACAACCCGAAGCATTCCTTAAAAGTTCCCTACATGACATCATAATAAAGATACGATCAAAGATCATTACGTTCAATGAAAACTATAAGCATTGACAAAGCACTTGCAACTATGACATCATGTCACTCATGCTAGGAATTGGACTTAACGCGATCGTGACTAGCGACCTTCACTACATATGAATATAAGTGTGTGACGATTATGTGAAACAACCTTATATTCTAGCATCATATTCATGCAAGCCAATTAAGTGTCGACCCCTAATTAACACACACAAATAAGTTATTACTCGCACAGTTAAGCCAATTACATTCATGATTCAAGAATTCATAACAGGAATTTATCAAATCAAATTGCACACATAGTCATGGCTTCGAAATCACCCCTAACCAATAGGGGTTTAGCCACTCATGTTCATAGCAAAACGAAAGAGAAAGAAATTACACATTGAAATTATGAAACGAAGTACACCTAGAATGCACCAACGATGAAGCTTGAACATCCAAGGATCCTTCCTTCTTCCTCCTTGCTGCAACGCACAAGTGGGTGAGTTTTGGGGATTATGGATGGTGTAGAATGATGGGTTTATGGCTGGGATAGGTGTATGGGACGGCTAGGGTGGTTTTGGGTCAGAAAATATGGTGAATGGTGAAGGATAGGTGCGGCAGAGAGAGTGATGATGTTTCTTGCGTGAATGGGACTGAATGGAGATGTTTGTGGCAGTACAAGAATGTTTATTTAAAGGGATTAGGAAATTAAAAACCCTAGACTATTTTGGTAAAAAGAAATTTAGTCAAAAGCTTCTAGAAATAGGAAATTAAATCAGAAACTTAAGGGAAATTAGCCAAAAGGTGCGGCACTAACCTAAAACAGATTAGGAAGGTGTTTACAAGCAAGGAAACAGGAAATAACTCCCTCCCTTGCACGGCAAGGAAGAGGGAAGGTGGGAAAGGTGCGGCACTAATGAGGATTATGCAAGGAATGTGTAATTTGTGTCCTAGAGTGCTTAAAAGGCCTTCAAAGTTGCTGGAACATAAGGACAATTAGGATTAGGAAAGGTCAAACCAAAATAAGAAACCTTGGCTTAACTTTCCTACTTCAAGTAGGAATCCGTATTGGAATAGGAATCCTTGTTCTTCTAAGAATCCTCATGTGATTAGGAATCCATCTTCAATTAGGAATCCTTCTTCAATTAGGAATCCTTCGTCGATTAGGAATCCTTTGTCGATTAGGAATCCTTTTTTTCTTCAAGTCTTCAATTCATCCAAACCCTTAGCTCCAAGTATGTGACATTCATTCCAAGCTCCATTTTGCTTCAAAAGGCTCCCAAAATGCATCTTTTTATAAGCTTTGACCTTAAAACCTGAAAACACATAAAACTAGCTTAAAAGACTATTTTAACTAAGAAAACACCATAAAAGTGCATAAGAACTAGCTAACTAAGGCGCATAAATATGCTCCTATCAAATTCCCCCACACTTAGCTTTTGCTAGTCCTCGAGCAAAAATAAAGAAATAAAACGACACAAAACAAATAAACACAACCTAAACCTTCCAACAATTTCCTCTGGGATTTCCAATGCACATGACATGTTAAAAATCATCATCCCCACAAATTTGAGTTATCTTTACACTTGAGCACATACTTAATCATAGTCACCACTTACTTGTTCACAATTAACCAATTAAAACAATGTTTTTGATGTAGTAACATGCCTTAGAGAATTCACTCAATTCCTTACAAGATATGCACTCAATTTTCACTCAGATTTTCTAACTACACACCCTATACTAGTTATATGTGAGAAGATTGATGTAGATATGGAAACGAACACTCACATATATGTATCACAAAGAAAGCAATTTCTAGAGTTAATAAGCATGTTTAGATATGATCTCATGAATGGAATGCTACTACTTAGACGCGAGAACCAGTGACACCATATGCTCATACCAAATTCAAACTCCACAAATTGAAACACATAACACTCAAGATAGAAGTTAAGGGTTGTAACGGGGCTTGGGGTGTTGGCTAACAAATGAAGGATAGGGATAACAAACGTTCTTAAAGCAATAGCAAGCAAAGTAATGAAATTGAAACTTAGAACTCACTTAGATTGTAGAAATCAACTTTTAAACACGAAGGGAAGAGTCAAGCAATACTTAGGGTTGAATTCAAAGTTTTGGACCCTTTCTTTAACAAACAATACTTTGGGCCTCTTTTTCACCTCTTTTCAACTCTTTTTTATTCTTTTCACACACTTTTTCTTTTTTTTTTTCTTTTCTTGCCGTGTTCTATGGCACCCAGAATACCCAAATTAATACATTTCCCCCACACTTGTTTTCTGCCATATATAAATCAAAAGGAATTCAATTTGAATCATGCTTTACTATGCTTAAAGAACAAGGGTAAGGATGGTCCTAATCCAGGCTAGGTGAGGTTAATGTGGGTTAACAAAGAATGAAGGCTAATAAGGCTCGACAGGGTTACACTTAAACATAAAATGATATGGGATATACCGCAATTTGGCTTGGGTGGTGGTAACTACACAACTTCATCTTGAATATGTGTTATGCAAATCAATAACATGCTTTGAATGAAATGGGCATGAGTTCTAGCATTTGGAACTAAATGATAAAATGCCTTCTAAGTAGTAACCAAGCAAGGAATAATGAGATCATGCAACGAATTAGAAAACAATAATGCACAGATTTTAACTCTCCAAATAAACGTTTAGGCTCAAGTCTCACAAGGTTGTAGCATTTGTTTGAGTTCCTTCCTTCAAGCATGTTACAAAAACAAATTTTTATCCTTTGTGATTGCATGTGAATTCATAAGCTATAACCACAACTAAGCATAAGCAAAGAGTAATTCAAACTTTCATCCATGTTAATAACTTCCTTTAACAGCCATGCAATTACAAACCGAATCCTCATCATTGTGTTGGAAGGTACCCTGACACAAACACACAAAAACGACTCGAAACACTCTTTTTAGGCTTTTCAAAACACTATTTTTCAAAATTTTATGTGATTTTCGGAGTTTTATGTTAACACACACTAAAACACACCAAAACTGCTTAAAAACACTTAAAAACAGCAAGGAACAAGTCTATAAGTAATGGGTGGTACAATCCCACGAATTTGCATAAAAAACCCTTAGTTCCCCCCCCCCCCCACACTTAAATCAAACATTGTCCTCAATGTTTCAAGCATAAAACCACACCAAACAAAAGGAAACACACAAACAGCAACTAAAACAACTAAATAGGCAGATTCGAAATAAACAACAAAGTGAAGAGTTTAGGAACGCAAATCTGGAATTGGAGTGATTCCTTGGTCTTCCTTTGTTGAATTGCATGGGTTGCCTCCCAAGTAGCGCTTTCTTTTACGTCTTGCAGCCGGACGAAGAACACAATCATGCCCCATTGGAGCCCACGGCATGGAATGGAATCTCCTCCACCACCTGCCCCACGGCACTCTCATAGTATGGCTTCAATCGATGTCCGTTAACCTTGAACTCCACCCCATTCCTTAAGCTTTGGACTTGAACTGCACCATGTGGAAAAACATTAGTAACAACAAAAGGTCCAATCCACTTAGAAGGTAACTTACCAGGAAATAAACGTAAGCGAGAATTAAAAAGTAAAACTTTCTGCCCATTTGAGAAGGTTTTGCCCCTAATCATCTTGTCATGAAACGCCTTTGTTTCCTCCTTGTAGATTCGGGCATTCTCATATGCTTCATTCCTTAGCTCCTCAAGCTCATTCAATTGGAGCTTTCGATGCATTCCAGCAGCATCTAAGTCTAAATTGAATGTTTTCACGGCCCAATGCGCCTTGTGCTCTAGTTCCACGGGTAAGTGACAAGGCTTGCCATAAACTAGCCGAAATGGAGACATCCCTAGGGGTGTCTTGTAGGCAATGCGATACGCCCATAGTGCATCATCTAAACGCATACTCCAATCTTTCCGGTTAGGCCCCACGGTCTTCTCCAAGATTTGCTTGATTTCTCTGTTTGATACTTCAGCTTGGCCACTTGTTTGAGGGTGATAAGGTGTTGAAACCTTATGCTTGACATTGTACTTCTTAAAGAGTGCCTTGATAGGAGCATATTTATGCGCCTTAGTTAGCTAGTTCTTATGCATTTCCATGGTGTTTTCTTAGTCAAAGTAGTCTTTTAAGCTAGTTTTATGTGTTTTCAGGTTTTAAGGCCAAAGGATGCAAGAAGATGCATTTTGGAGCTTTTTGGAGCAAAATTGGGCTTGGAATGATTATCACATTATTGGAGCCAAGGTTTGGACGAATTGGAGGACTTGAAGATGATGATTCCTACTTGAACAAGGTTTCCTAGTTGAAGTAGGAAAGTGCTTACATGAAGGAGGATTCCTAATCAACGAAGGATTCCTAATTGAAGATGGATTCCTAGAAGAACAAGGATTCCTACTCCAACAAGGATTCCTACGTGAAATAGGAAAGTTAAGCCAAAGTTTCCTACTTTGGTTTGATTTTTCCTAAATGTCCCTAAAAGTTCAAGAAATTATGAAGACTTCCTAAGCATTCTCGGACATCAAATAAAAATCTCTTGCACCTTTTGAACCCTTGGTGCTCTCCCCTTGGTATTTCCTCTTCCTTATTTCCTGATTCTAAGCTTTAAAACACTTTCCTTTTGTGTTTTAAGCCCTAGCCGAATTTCCCTTGCCCTTTCCTTTAATTTTCTGATTTGTTTCCTTAATTCTAGAACTTTAGACTTAATTTCTGTTTACCAAAATAGTCTAGGGTTTTTAATTTCCTAATCCCTTTAAATAAACATCCTTGTGCAGCCACAACCATTCCATTCACATCCATACAACTCCATTCACGCCAGATTTCATCTTTGACCTATTGCCGTGCCCATCCTTCACCCAAATCCATATTTTCTGAACCCAAACCCCCCTAGCAGTGCCATACACCCATCCTAGACACTTTTCCACCATTCTACCTCATCCAAAACCATCCCAAACCATCTACATACCTTGTGCCGCAGCAAGAAGGAAGAAGGAGTGCCTTTGAATGTGCTTGCTAGTCTATTGCAGATTGCTGGAATTTTTAGGTGTAATCTTTCTTATGTTTTCAATGTTTCAATTCAATAAACTTTGTGTTGTGAGTATGAGGAACTAAACCCCCTTAGTTGGGGGGTGATTCGAAACCATGTACATGCTTGCAATATGATTTGATTACATTCAGTTGTTATTTCATAAGTTGTGGATTCAATTCGTTCATCTACTTGATTGATAACTTATGTTGATTGAGAGTGCATGCTTAGTTTTCATGCATGAATATGATGCTAGATTATGAGGGAGTTTCACCTAATAGTTACAATCTTATAATCACAAGTAGTGAAGGTCGCTTATAAACGATCGCGTTGAATGAATTCTTGGCACTAGTTTCATGCTCATCATAGTAACGAATGCCTCGTCAACACTTATAGTTCTCATTGTGCTTCATGATTCTTGATTGTATCTTTATTGTGCTCATCACGTAAGGAACCTTTGAGGAATGCTTTGAATTGTTGTATGCGCTTTCCCATCCAATTCATTAACTTAAGGAGAACTTGAAGGTTAATTTAAGCGTATCTAATTAACTTGGGGTGTTGAGTTTCATAATTTATTGGAAGAACAACTGAAAATCGTTTTGTTTGCAAGTGTGACATGTGTGGAGAAGAACCTCCTAACTAGCCTTCTACCCATCTATTTCACCAAAATCGTTTTTACAATCTGCCCTATTTCCAATCTGTTTTCTTTATTTTAATTTTCGTCAAAACAAAATCCCCCTTTATTTTAGAGTCCTAGATTAGTTAGAAAGTGTGTTAGTTTATGTTTTCTAGTGTTTTGAGTCAAGTTATAACATAAATTCGTCCAAATTTGTGTTAGTACTCAAAACTGCCCAGATTGTGCTTCTAAGGCAGTTTTGAGTGTTTATTTGCTGTTTTGGTTCCTTTGCTTTGTTTTGGTGTTTTAACTTTTAATTTTACATTCTTTGAGTCTAGTTTAGTGTTTTAAACTTTGTTTTTACATTATTGAGTCAGTTTTCAAGAGTTTAGCAATCCCTCCTAATCCCCGGTTTAGAACGATCCCTACTTACATCTTTACTACAATTTGACAAAAGAGGGTTTAATTTGTGTGCTTATCTATTTCGCATCATGCCTCAATGGTCCAATTGCAGAAATGTGAACCTCCATCACTTATAAACACCCGCGGCATCCCAAATCTAGAGAAAATGTTAGTCTTGATGAAATCTGAAACCACTCTAGAATTGTTAGTCCGGGTAGCTTTTGCTTCTACCCATTTGGAAACATAATCAACCGCAAGCAAAATATAAGTAAAACCAAATGAAGAAGGAAAGGGACCCATGAAATCAATACCCCATACATCAAAAATTTCAACATTGAAGATGGGTGCTTGCGGCATTTGGTCTTTTGCACCAATGGAACCTGTTCTTTGACATCTATCACATGTTAAGCAAAACATTCTAGCATCTTTGAACAATGTAGGCCAATAAAAACCAGATTCTAACACTTTGAGGGCTGTTCTTTGGGTGCCAAAATGGCCTCCACATGCATAAGAATGACAAAATGCTAGAATTGAATTAAAATCAGAATTTGGCACACATCTTCTAACAATCTGATCTGGGCAATATTTCCATAGATATGGATCATCCCACACATAAAATCTTGCATCATGTTTTAATTTATCACGTTGAACCTTGCTTAGAGTGTTAGGAACTTGCTTAGATACCAAGAAATTGACCAAATCGGCATACCAAGGGGTACTTACCTGAATGGACAGAAGTTGTTCATCCGGAAACGTCTCAGAAATGGGGAGGGACTCTTCTTCATGCACCAATCTGCTTAGGTGGTCGGCCACCACGTTTTCACAACCTTTCTTGTCCCGAATTTCAATATCAAACTCTTGAAGTAAGAGCATCCAACGAATAAGCCTCGGTTTGGCCTCCTTTTTAGTGAAAAGATACTTCAAGGCTGCATGGTCAGTGAAAACAATGACTTTAGTACCAATTAGATATGATCTAAATTTATCTAAAGCAAATACAACCGCCAAAAGTTCTTTTTCGGTTGTAGAATAATTCAATTGAGCATCATTCAAAGTGCGTGAAGCATAATAAATAACATGTGGCTATTTATTTTTTCTTTGACCCAAAACAGCTCCAAGTGCATAGTCCGATGCATCACACATCAATTCAAAGGGAATCGACCAATCCGGGGGAGTTATGATGGGTGCCGTGGTGAGGAGATCCTTGAGATGCTTGAATGCCTTCTCACATGCCTCGTTGAACTCAAATGACACGTCCTTTTGTAGGAGACGGCATAGGGGTTGTGCAATCTTGGAAAAGTCCTTGATAAATCGTCTATAGAATCCTGCATGACCAAGAAAAGAACGAACCTCTCTTACCGAAGTAGGAGAGGGTAAGTAGCGTACAAGATCTATTTTAGACTTATCAACCTCAATTCCTTGTTCAGAGACTATATGACCCAAAACAATACCTTGTTTAACCATAAAATGGCATTTTTCCCAATTTAACACAAGGTTTGTTTCAACACAACGTTTCAAAATTAAAGTGAGATTATCCAAGCAATTATCAAATGAATTACCAAACACACTAAAATCATCCATGAATATCTCAATAATCCTCTCAACATAATCAGAAAAGATGCTAACCATACACCTTTGAAACGTGGCAGGAGCATTGCACAAACCGAATGGCATGCGTCGATATGCAAACGTTCCAAAAGGACAAGTAAAAGTGGTCTTTTCTTGATCATCTGGGGCAATAACAATTTGATTATAACCGGAGTATCCATCAAGAAAGCAATAAAAGGAATGACATGCATTGAACGGGCGAAACCCACCTACTATCCGAGATTGGATAGATAACCCCACAATCTAGAAGCTTTATGATCTCCTTTTTCACAACTTCCATCATCGGAGGGTTGAGACGGCGTTGAGCCTCTCTAGTTGGTTTGGCCCCCTCCTTAAGAAATATGTGATGCATACAAGTCGTAGGGCTTATACCTTTAATATCGGCCAATGTCCATCCTAAGGCAGATTTGAATTCCTTCAACACACGCACTAGCTTCTCCTCTTCTTGTGCCGTGAGGGATGAAGAGATAATGGCAGGTAGTGTCTCATTTCCCCCCTAGAAAATGTACTTCAAATGGCTTGGTAGGGGTTTGAGATCAAGTATGGGTGCCTGAACGATGGATGGAAGCAACTTGTTAGTCGAAATTGGAATTGAATCAAAGTTAGGAGACTTACCACCATACTTAGGTAATGACTCAAGGGCAGCAACCAACTCAAAAATTTCATCACTAGGAGGCACGGCATGGCCTAGTCCATG
>VIEB01001725.1:21282-47897 GCA_006547085.1 Malus baccata
CAAAGCCAAACTTCCATGTATCTCATATCGTTATATGTTGAAGTTAACCCCATTGAGCCTTGATAGCCTACATTCTTTGTTAAACCACATTATCCTTACCTAGCCTAGTTTAGGACCATCCATACCCTTGTTCTTGAAGTATAGTAAAGCATGATTCAAATTGAATTCCTTTTGACTAATGTATGGCAAAAAACAAGTGTGAAAAATAGAATGAAAAGAAGAAGAGTTGTGAAAAGAAAAGGAGTTGAAAAATATGTGAAACAGAGTTTTAAAGTTGATTTCCGCAATCTAAGTGAATTCTAAGTGTCAATTTCATTACTTTGCTTGCTATTGCTTTAAGAACGATTGTTATCCTTATCCTTCATTTGTTAGCCATCACCCCAAGCCCCGTTACAACCCTTAACTTCATCTTGAGTGTCATGCGTTTCAATATGTGGAGTTTGAAATTGATATGAGCATATGGTGTCACTGGTTCTCGCATCTAAGTAGTAGCATTCCATTCATGAGATCATATCTAAACATGCTCCAGAAATCGCTTTCTTTGTAATACATATATGTGAGCGTTCGTTTTCATGTTTACATCAATCTTCTCACATATGACTAGTATAGGGTGTGTAGTTAGAAAATCTGAGTGAAAATTGAGTGCATACTTTGTAAGGACTTGAGTAAATTCTCTAAGGCATGTTACTACATCAAAAACATTGTTTTAATCGATTAATTATGAACAAGTAAGTGGTGACTATGATTAAGCATGTGCTTAAGTGTGAAGACAACTAAAATCTGTGGGGATGACAATTTTTAACATGACATGTGCATTGGAAATCCCTGAGGCAAATGTTGGAAGGTTTAGGTTGTGTTGTATTTGTTTCGTTTCGTTTTATTTCTTTGTTTGCTCGTGGACTAGCAAAAGCTAAGTGTGGGGGAATTTGATAGGAGCATATTTATGCGACTTAGTTGGCTTGTTTTTGTGCATATATGTCGTGTTTCCTTAGTTATTTTAGTGTTTAAAGTCATTTTCGTGTGTTTTCAGATTTTAAGGACAAAGTAGGCAAGAAGATGCATTTTGGAGCATTTTGGAGCAAAATGGAGCTTGGAATGCATGTCACATATTTGGAACCAAGTTTTGGACGAAATTGAAGACTTAAGGAGGCCAAGAATGTGAAGAATTAGTGTACAAAGAATCAAAAACTCAGCCACAAAGAAGACACACCTTCCTTGCCGTGCACTCCTCTTAGCATATTCATGCCCACCCACGGCAAAGGTGGTTCCACCTTTGCCGCAAGCTCCTAGTGTTCCAAATCTGTCCAATTCATCCAACAAGGGTAAGAATGTGTCAAATTCGGTTCATACTAATGTTTTTCCTTCGAATGTTCATTTTCCTTGTAGGTTTATGCAAACGAAGAAGGAGGAAGCCGAAAAGGACATCCTTGAGACATTTAGGAAAGTTCAAGTAAACATACCTTTGTTGGATGCAATCAAGCAAGTCCCGAGGTACGCCAAGTTTCTGAAGGAGTTGTGTACCACTAGGAAGAGGATGTCGACTAAGGAAGTGGTAAAGGTAGGTGAAAATGTGTTCGCCATCTTGCAACGTAAATACCTCCCTAATGCAAAGATCCGGGTAGCTTTACAATTCCTTGTGTCATTGGTAACACTAGATTTGAATCTGCCATGCTTGATTTAGGTGCTTCTATAAATGTTATGCCATATTCCATTTATGCATCTATGAACCTAGGAGCATTGAAAAATGATGGTGTTATCATACAATTGGCCGATAGATCTAACGCCTATCCAAAGGGAGTTTTGGAAGATGTTCTTGTGCAGGTTAATCATTTAGTCTTCCCGACGGATTTCTATGTCCTCGAAATGGATGAATCGGACCATGCTCCTTCGCTGCCCATTCTACTTGGAAGGCCATTCATGAAGACAGCCCGGACAAAGATTGATGTGTATAGTGGAACTTTGTCCATGGAATTCGATGGGGAAGTTGTTAATTTTAATCTTTCTGAAGGAGTTCAAATCTGCCCTAGGTTGGACATTGGCCGACATTTGTTGACTCTTAGGCGCAGGGGTATCTTGAAGATTTGAACGAGGATGTGCTTGAAAAAGTCATTACACAAGGCGTGGAATGCAAAGACAAAGGGGCAGATTTCATGCACACCCACGGCATGAATGACAACATCCATGTCGTGCCCCCTAGTGAGGAACTAATTGAAGTTGTGGCTGCCCTTGAGTCCTCACCTAAGCTTGATGGTAAGTATACTAACCGTGAGTCCATTCCCATTTCGACTAACAAATTGCTTCCATCCATAATTCAGGCACCTATCCTTGAACTCAAGCCTTTGCCAAGCCATTTGAAGTACATTTTCTTGGGAGAAAATGAAACACTACCTGCCATCATTTCCTCCTCCCTCACGGCACAAGAGGAGGAGAAATTGCTTCGAGTTTTGAAGGAGTTCAAATCTGCCCTAGGTTGGACATTGGCCGATATCAAAGGTATAAGCCCTACGACTTGTATGCATCACATATTTCTTGAGGAGGGGGTCAAACCAACTAGAGAGGCTCAACGCCGTCTCAACCCTCGGATGATGGAAGTAGTGAAAAAGGAGATAATTAAACTTCTAGATTGTGGGGTGATTTATCCCATCTCCGATAGTCGTTGGGTTTCACCTATCCAATGAGTGCCTAAGAAATCCGGAGTGACAGTTGTGGAAAATGCCAAGAATGAGCTTGTACCCATGAGAATTCAAACCGGTTGGCGTGTGTGCATTGATTATAGGAAGATAAACGCCACCACAAGGAAGGATCACTTCCCTTTGCCGTTTCTAGACCAAATGTTGGAAAGGTTAGCCGGTCATTCCTTTTATTGTTTTCTTGATGGATATTCAGGTTATAACCAAATTGTCATTGCCCCGGATGATCAAGAAAAGACCACTTTTACTTGCCCCTTTGGAACGTTTGCATATCGACGCATGCGATTTGGCTTGTGCAATGCTTCTGCCACGTTTCAAAGGTGTATGGTAAGCATATTTTCGGATTATGTTGAAAAGATTATTGAGATATTCATGGATGATTTTAGTGTGTTTGGTGATTCATTTGACAAATGCTTGGATAATCTCACTTTAATCTTGAAACGTTGTGTTGAAACAAACCTTGTGTTGAATTGGGAAAAGTGTCACTTTATGGTTAAACAAGGTATTGTTTTGGGTCATATAATCTCTGAAAAAGGAATTGAAGTTGATAAGTCTAAGGTAGATCTTGTACGCTACTTACCCTCTCATACTTCGGTTAGAGAGGTTCGTTCGTTTCTTGGTCATGCAGGATTCTATAGATGATTTATCAAAGACTTTTCCAAGATTGCACAACCTTTATGCCGCCTCCTCCAAAAGGACGTGTGTTTTGAGTTCAACGAGGCATGTGAGAAGGCATTCAAGCATCTCAAGGAGCTACTTACCACGGCACCCATCATCACTCATCTGGATTGGTCCATTCCATTCGAATTGATGTGTGATGCCTCGGATTATGCACTTGGGGCTGTTTTGGGTCAAAGAAAAAATAAACATTCCCATGTTATTTATTATGCTTCACGCACTCTAAATGATGCTCAATTGAATTATTCTACAACCGAAAAAGAACTTTTGGCGGTTGTATTTGCTTTAGATAAATTTAGATCATATCTAATTGGTACTAAAGTAATTGTTTTCACTGACCATGCAGCCTTGAAGTATCTTTTCACCAAAAAGGAGGCTAAACCAAGGCTCATTCGTTGGATGCTTCTACTTCAAGAGTTCGATATTGAAATTAGGGACAAGAAAGGTTGTGAAAACGTGGTGGCTGACCACTTGAGCAGATTGGTGCGTGAAGAAGAGTCCCTCCCCATTTCTGAGACGTTTCCGGATGAACAACTTCTGTCCATTAAGGTAAGTACCCCTTGGTATGCCGATTTGGTCAATTTCTTGGTGTCTAAGCAAGTTCCTAACACCCTAAGCAAGGCCCAACGTGAGAAGCTAAGGTATGACGCACGTTTTTATGTTTGGGATGACCCATATTTGTGGAAAATCTGCCCTAATCAGATTGTGCGTCGTTGTGTGCATAATTCAGAGTTTCATTCAATTTTAAGCTTTTGTCATACATATGCATGTGGTGGCCATTTTGGCACGCAAAGAACAGCTCATAAAGTGTTACAATGTGGATTTTATTGGCCTAGTATCTTTAAGGATGCTAGAACTTTTTGCTTGACATGTGATAAATGTCAAAGAACCGGAAATATAAGTGCCAAGGACCAATTGCCGCAAGTTTCTATCCTAAATGTTGAAATTTTTGATGTTTGGGGTATTGATTTTATGGGTCCCTTTCCTTCTTCGTATGGTTTCATGTATATATTGCTTGCGGTTGATTATGTGTCAAAGTGGGTGGAAGCAAAAGCCACCCGAACTAATGATTCTAAAGTGGTTGCAGATTTTATTAGAACTAACATCTTTGCAAGGTTTGGCATGCCACATGTGATCATTAGTGATAGGGGGTCTCACTTTTGCAACCGGACCATTGAGGCGTTGTTAAGGAAGTACAATGTCAATCATAAAGTATCCACACCTTACCATCCTCAAACAAATGGCCAAGCCGAGGTTTCCAACCGTGAGATCAAACAAGTTCTTGAGAAGACTGTTGGGCCTACAAGGAAGGATTGGAGCTTACGGTTAGACGATGCATTATGGGCATATCGAACGGCTTACAAGACGCCCATTGGCATGTCCCCATTTCGGCTAGTCTATGGCAAACCATGCCATCTACCCGTGGAGCTTGAACACAAGGCACATTGGGCAGTCAAGACTTTCAATATGGATGTGAACACGGCTGGTAATCATCGAAAGCTTCAATTGAACGAGCTTGAAGAGATCAGGCATGATGCTTATGAGAATGCCCGAATTTATAAAGAGAAGACCAAGGCATTTCATGATAGGATGATTAGAGGGAAAACATTCACAATTGGGCAGAAAGTGTTGCTATTTAATTCTCGTCTACGGTTGTTTCCTGGTAAGTTACGATCTAAGTGGATTGGACCGTTTGTTATTACTATCGTATCTTCTTATGGTGCCATCCAGATTCAAAGTCTCAAAACAGGTCATGAATTCCAAGTGAACGGCCACCGTTTGAAGCCATATTATGAGAATTTTGTTGAACAAACCGTGGATGATATTTCTTTGGGTGCCGTGGGCACAAATGGAGAATGAATAGGCTTTTCGTCCGGCTTTACGACGTTAAAGAAAGCGCTACTTGGGAGGCAACCCATGCAATTCAACAAAGGAAGACCAAGGACTTACTCCAATTCCAGATTTGCGTTCCTAAACTCTTCACTTTGTTGTTTATTTCAACCCAAAAAGAGTTGTTTTTGTGTGTTTGTTTGTGTCTTAGGGTACCTTCCAACACAATGATGAGGATTCGGTTTGTAATTACATGGCTGTTAAAGAGAGTGATTAACATGGATGAAAGTTTGATTTACTCTTTGTTTATGCTTGGTTGTGGTTATAACTTATGAATTCACATGCAATCATAAAGAAAAAAATCAGTTTTTGTAACATGCTTGAAGGAAGGAACTCAAACTAACGCTACAACCTTGTGAGACTTGAGCCTAAACGTTTATTTGGAGAGTTAAAATCTGTGCATTCTTTGTTTTCTAAAGTCGTTGCATGATCTCATTATTCTTTGCTTGGTTGCTACTTAGAAGGCGTTTCATCATTTAGTTCCAAATGCTAGAACTCATGCCCATTTCATTCAAAGCATGTTATTGATTTGCATAACACATATTCAAGATAAAGTTGTGTAGTTACCACCACCTTAGCCAAACTGCCGTGTATCCCATATCATTTTATGTTTAAGTTTAACCCCTTTGAGCCTTGTTTAGCCTATGTTGTTTGTTAACCCACATTATCCTTACCTAGTTTAGATTAGGATCATCCTTACCCTTGTTCTTAAAGCATAGTAAAGCATGATTCGAATTGAATTCCTTTTGATCTATGTTAGCAGAAAACAAGTGTGGGGGAAGTATTTTTCAAGAGGAATTGTGTTCCATAGGCACGGCAAAGAAAAGAAAAGAAAAAAAAAATTCGTGGAAAGAGAAAAAATTGAAGAAAAAAGTATGAAAAGTTTGAAAAAAGAGTTGAAAAGTTGAGAAAAAGAGTTCCAAAGTATTGTTTGTTGAAGTAAGGGTCCAAAACAATGAATTTGACCCTAAGGAGTTGTTTAAGTCTCCCCCTTGTGTGTTAAAGTTAATTTCTGCAATCTAAGTGAATTCTAAGTCTCAATTTCATTACTTTGCTTACTATCGCTTGAAGAACGTTTGTTTTCCTTATCCTTTCCTTGTTAACCAACACCCCAAGCCCCATTACAACCCTTAACTTCTATCTTGAGTGTTATGTGTTTCAATTTGTGGAGTTTGAATTTGGTATGAGCATATGGTGTCACTGGTTCTCGCATCTAAGTAGTAGCATTCCATTCATGAGATCATATCTAAACATGCTTCTTAACTCTAGAAATTGCGTTCTTTGTGAAACATATATGTGAGCATTCGTTTTCATATCTACATCAATCTTCTCACATATGACTAGTGTAGGGTGTGGAGTTAGAAAATCTGAGTGAAAATAGAGTGTATATCTTGTAAGGAATTGAGGGAATTCTCTAAGGCTTGTTACTACATTCAAAGCATTGTTTTAATTGATTACTTGTGAACTAGTAAGTAGTGGCTTTAATTAAGTATGTGCTTATGAGTAAAGAGAACTCAAATCTGTGGGGATAACAATCTTTAACATGTCATGTGCATTGGAAATCCCTGAGGCAAATGTTGGAAGGTTTAGGTTTTCTTTTGGTTAGTTGTTTCGTTTTGTTCCCTTTCTTTTGTTTGTTTTGCTCGAGGACTAGCAAAAGCTAAGTGTGGGGGAATTTGATAGGAGCATATTTATGCTACTTACTTGGCTTGTTCTCGTGCATTTAGGTTGTGCTTACTTAGCTATTTTAGTGTTTAAAGTCACTTTTGTGTGTTTTGAGGTTCTAAGGTCAAAGTGTGCAAAAAGAAGCAAAATGGAGCCTTTTGGAGCAAAAGGAATGGATGAATTGAAGTCTTGAAGAAAGTTGGTTTCCTAATCCAAGAAGGATTCCTAATCAACAAAGGATTCCTAATTGAAGAAGGATTCCTACTCATTTGAGGATTCCTAGAAGAACAAGGATTCCTACTCCAACAAGGATTCCTACTTGAAGTAGGAAAGTTAAGCCAAGGTTTCCTATTTTGGTTGACCTTTCCTATTCCTAAATGTCTTTAATTTCCAGCCACTTTGGTTACCTTTTATGCACTTTGGGACATAAGACAAAGGGCCTAAACCACCTTTGGACCCTTGCCACACCTTCTCCTTGTTTCCCCTTCATTTGTCGTGGGTTACCCTTTCTCACACACCCTTGTCGTGCAAGGGATCCTCTTTCCCATCAATTTTAGGTCATTCACACCTTTCCCTAAACCTAGCCGCACCTCTTAGCCTAATTCCCTTGAGTTTTCTGATTCTATTTCCTATTTAGATAAGTTTTAGACTTAATTTCTGTTTACCAAAAATAACTTAGGGTTTTAATTTCCTAATCCCTTTAAATAAACATTCTTGTGCAGCCACAAACAGCTCTATTCAGTCCCATTCACGCCAGAACCATCACCACTACCTTTGCCGTGCCCAACCTTGACCTAAATCCATATTTTCTGAACCCAAACCCCCCTAGCCGTGCCATACACCCATCCTAGACACTTTTCCACCATTCTACATCATCCAAAACCCATCCAAACCATCTCCATACCTGGTGCCGCAACAAGAAGGAAGAAAGAGTGCTCTTGAATGTGCTTGCTAGTCTATTGCAGATTGCTGGAACTTTTAGGTGTAATCTTTCTTATGTTTTCAATGTTTCAATTCAATAAACTTTGTGTTGTGAGTATGAGGAACTAAACCCCCTTAGTTGGGGGGTGATTCGAAACCATGTACATGCTTGCAATATGATTTGATTACATTCAGTTGTTATTTCATAAGTTGTGGATTCAATTCGTTCATCTACTTGATTGATAACTTATTTGTGTATGTTGATTGAGAGTGCACGCTTAGTTTTCATGCATGAATATGATGCTAGATTATGAGGGAGTTTCACCTAATAGTTACAATCTTATAATCACAAGTAGTGAAGGTCGCTTGAAAACGATCGCGTTGAATGAATTCTTGGCATAAGTTTCATGCAATTCATAGTAACGAGTGCTTCGTCAATGCTTATGTTTTTCATAGAACGTAATGATTCTTGCTTGTATCTCTATTATGCAATTCATGTAGGGAACTTGTAGGGAATGTTTTGGGTTGTCGTATGCAATCATCCAACTTAATAACTTGTGGAAAAATTGAAAGTTAATTAGTGCAATTCACGGTTAATTTGGGGCGTTGAGTATTCATAGTTTATCGAAAAGCAACTGGAAATCGTTTTGTATGCAAGTGTGACATGTGTGGAGAAGAACCTCCTAACTAGCCTTTTATCCATCCTTTTCATCCAAAAACGTTTTACAATCTGTTTTGTTTTAAAGTTTCTGTTTTGTTTTCAATTTTCGTCCAAAACAAATCCCCCTTTATTTTGAAGTCTTAGATTAGTTAGAAAGTGTTTTGATTTGTGTTTCTAAGTGTTTTGATTCAAGTTTTCATCCAATTTCGTCCAAGTTCTTGTTAGGTTCTCAAAACTGCCCAGAAAGTGGTTTTTAGGCAGTTTTGAGTCATTAGGTTGCTGTTTTGAGTTTTAGGTTTGTTTAAGTGTTTTAACCTTTAGTTTTGCATTCTTTGAGTCTAGTTTAGTGTTTTAAACTTTGTTTCTGAGTTTTTAAGTCAGTTTCCAAGTGTTTAGCAATCCCTCCTAATCCCCGGTTTAGAACGATCCCTACCTACATCTTTACTACAATTTGACAAAAGAGGGTTTAATTTGTGTGCTTAATATATTTCGCATCACACGGCAAGGAAGGGGAAAGAGCAAGGAAGTGCGGCAAAGGTTGATATTATGCAAGGAATGTGTGTTTGATGTCCTAGAGTGCTTAGGAAGCCTTCAAAGTTGATAATACTTAGGAACACTTAGGAAAGGTCAAACCAAAGTAGGAAACCTTGGCTTAACTTTCCTACTTCAAGTAGGAATCCTTGTTGGAGTAGGAATCCTTGTTCTTCTAGGGATCCTTATGTGAGTAGGAATCCATCTTCAATTAGGAATCCTTCGTTGATTAGGAATCCAAACTTCTTCAAATCTTCAATTACGTTCATTCCTTGAGCTTCAAGCATGTGATCATCATTCCAAGCCCAATTTTTGCTCCAAAAGGCACCAATTTGCATAATTTGCCCTTAGAATCTGAAAACACACAAAAGTGACTTTAAACACTAAAAAAACAAAGGAAACACAACGTAAATGCACGAGAACAAGCCAATTAAGTCGCATAAATATGTTCCTATCAAATTCCCCCACACTTAGCTTTTGCTAGTCCTCGAGCAAAACAAACAAACTAAAGAAAACAAAACGAAACAAAACAAGCGAAACACAATCTAACCTTCCAACATTTGCCTCAGGGGTTTCCAATGCACATGACATGTTAAAAATCATTATCCCCACAGATTTTAGTCATCTTTACACTTAAGCACATACTTAATCATAGTCACCACTTACTAGTTCACAATTAACCCATTAAAACAATGTTTTTGATGTAGTAACATGCCTTAGAGAATTCGCTCAATTCCTTACAAGATATGCACTCAATTTTCACTCAGATTTTCTAACTACACACCCTATACTAGTTATATGTGAGAAGATTGATGTAGATATGAAAACGAATGCTCACATATATGTATCACAAAGAAAGCAATTTGTGGAGTTAATAAGCATGTTTAGATATGATCTCATGAATAGAATACTACTACTTAGACGCGAGAACTAGTGACACCATACGCTCATACCAAATTCAAACTCCACAAATTGAAACACATAACACTCAAAATTGAATTCAAAGGTTGTAACGGGGCTTGGGGTGTTGGCTAACAAATGAAGGATAAGGATAACAAACGTTCTTAAAGCAATAGCAAGCAAAGTAATGAAATTGAAACTTAGAATTCACTTAGATTGCAGAAATCAACTTTTAAACACGAAGGGAAGATTCAAGCAATACTTAGGGCTGAATTCAAAGTCTTGGACCCTTTCTTCAACAAACAACACTTTATAACTCTTTTTCACATCTTTTTTTTTTCTTTCTTTCTTTCTTTTCACGAATTTTTTTCTTTTCTTTTCTTTCTAGCATCTTTAAACAAAGTAGGCCAATAAAAACCACATTCAAGAACCTTAAAAGCTGTCCTTTGGGTGCCAAAATGACCCCCACATGCATATGTGTGACAAAAACTTAAAATTGAGTGAAAATCTGATTCATGCACACATCTTCTTATAACCTAATCTGAGCAATATTTCCACAAGTATGGGTCATCCCAAACATAAAATCTAGGATCCTTCTTAAGTTTATCACGTTGGAATTTGTTTAGGGTGCTAGGAACTTGTTTAGTCACCAAATAATTCACCAAATCTGCGTACCAAGGCGCACTTACCTTAATGGACAAGAGTTGTTCATCCGGAAATGTTTCAGAGATGTGAAGAACCTCTTCTTCACGCACCAACCTGCTTAGATGGTCGGCAACTACATTGTCACTCCGCTTCTTGTCCTTGATTTCGATATCAAACTCTTGAAGTAGAAGCATCCAACGAATAAGTCTAGGTTTAGCTTCTATCTTTGTGAACAAGTACTTCAAGGCTGCATGGTCAGTGAAAACAATGACTTTAATGCCAATTAAATATGATCTAAACTTATCTAATGCAAAGACAACAGCCAAAAGCTCTTTCTCAGTTGTGGAATAATTTAATTGTGCATCATTTAAGGTACGAGAAGCATAATAAATACCATGTGGCTGCTTGTTTTTCCTTTGGCCCAAAACAACTCCAAGTGCATAATCCGATGCATCACACATTAGTTCAAAGGGAATGGACCAATCTGGTGGAGTTATAATTGGTGTCGTGGTGAGGAGGTCTTTGAGGTGGTTGAATGCTTGCTCACACGCCTCATTGAACTAAAAAGACACTTCCTTTTGTAGGAGACGGCATAGGGGCTGTGCAATCTTGGAAAAGTCCTTGATAAATCGTCGATAGAATCCTGCATGACCAAGAAAAGAACGAACCTCTCTCACTGAAGTAGGAGAGGGTAAATAGCGTACAAGATCTATTTTAGACTTATCAACCTCAATTCCTCTTTCAGAGATTATATGACCCAAAACAATACCTTGTTTAACCATAAAATGGCATTTCTCCCAATTTAACACAAGGTTTGTTTCAACACAACGTTTCAAGATTAAAGTGAGATTATCCAAGCAATTATCGAATGAATTACCAAACACACTAAAATCATCCATGAATATCTCAATAATCCTCTCAACATAATCAGAAAAGATGCTAACCATACACCTTTGAAACGTGGCAGGAGCATTGCATAAACCGAATGGCATGCGTCGATATGCAAATTTTCCAAAGGGATAAGTAAAAGTGGTCTTTTCTTGATCATCCAGAGCAATAACAATTTAATTATAACCGGAATAACCATTAAGAAAAAAATAAAAGGAATGACCCGCTAACCTCTCAAGCATTTGATCTAGGAACGGCAATGGGAAGTGGTCCTTCCTTGTGGTGGCGTTTAGCTTCCTATAATCAATGCACACTCGCCAACCGGTTTGAATTCGGGTGGGCACAAGCACATTATCCGCATTTGCTACAATTTTCACTCCAGATTTCTTGGGCACACATTGGATAGGTGAAACCCAACGGCTATCGGAGATGGGATAAATCACACCACAATCAAGGAGCTTGATTATCTCCTTTTTCACAACTTCCATCATCGGAGGATTGAGATGGCGTTGAGCCTCTCTAGTTGGTTTGGCTCCCTCCTCAAGAAATATGTGATGCATACACGTTGTAGGACTTATACCTTTGATATCGGCCAAGGTCCAACCTAGGGCAGATTTGAACTCCTTCAACACACGCATTAGTTTCTCCTCTTTTTGTGCCGTGAGGGATGAGTAAATGATGGTAGGTAAGGTCTCATTTTCCCCCAAGAAAATGTACTTCAAATGGCTTTGTAAGGGTTTGAGAACAAGGATGGGTGCCTGAATTATGGATGGAAGCAACTTGTTAGTCGAAATGGGAATTGAATCGAAGTTAGAAGACTTACCACCATGCTTAGGTAATGACTCAAGGGCAGCAACCAACTCAATGATTTCCTCACTAGGAGGCACGACATAGAATGTTTCATTTGTGCCGTGGGTGAGCATAGGGTCTGCACCCTTGGTTTTGAGTTCCATGCCTCTTGTAATGACTTTTTCAAGCGCATCGGCATTCAAATCTTCAAGATATCCCTGCGCCAAAGAGTCAATTATATCAATAGAGAAACATGAATGGTCCTCACTAGGATACTTAATAGAATCAGAAAGATTAAAATTAACAACTTCCCATCAAATTCCATTGACAAAGTTCCATTATACACGTCAATCTTAGTCTGGGCCGTTTTCATGAATGACCTTCCAAGAAGGATGGGCAATGAAGGGGCATGGTCCGATTCATCCATTTCGAGGACATAGAAATTCGTCGGAAAGATTAAATAATCAACCTGCACTAAAACGTCTTCCAAAACTCCCTTTGGATAAGTGTTAGATCTATCGGCCAATTGTATGATTACACCATCATGTTTCAACTCACCTAAGTTCATAGATACATAAATTGAATATGGCATAACATTTATAAATGCTCCTAAGTCTAGCATGGCAGATTTGATACGGGTATTACCAATGACGCAAGGAATTGTAAAGCTACCCAGATCTTTGCATTTGGGGGGTAGTTTGTGTTGCAAGATGGCGGAGACATTTTCACCAACCTTTACAACCTCCTTGGTCGAAATCCTCTTCCTAGTGGTGCACAACTCCTTTAAAAACTTGGCGTATCTCGGGACTTGCTTGATTGCATCCAAAAGGGGTATGTTAACTTGAACTTTCCTAAGTGTCTCAAGGATGTCCTTTTCAGCTTCTTCCTTCTTTGTTTGCATAAACCTACTAGGAAAAGGAACATTCGAAGGAAAAACATTAGTAGGAACTGAATTTGATACACTCTTACCCTTATTGGACGAATTGGACAGATTTGGAGCTATGGAGGCTTGCGGCAAAGGTGTGTCCACTTTTGCCGTGGGTGGGCTTGCTTCTTCCTTTTCAAATTGCAAGTTTTTATCCTCTTTGAGACCTGAGGTTGATGGTTTAAAACCTGCCCCAACTTCTTTTCCACTTCTCAACAATATGGCTTTTGCACTTTCGAACCCTCCCTTCGGATTTGGAATGGTAGAACTAGGAAGTTGGCCTTGGTCTCGAAACTTCCCTACAAAATCTGCAATCTGCCCAATTTGTTTCTCCAAGTGATCCACCCTTTTGTTTTGGTTTTGCATTGCTTGGGTGTGATCGTCTTGCCCCTGAGATAACTTGGTTAGTATTTTAAGAAATGCATCATTATCTAAAGACGTACCTGAAGCACTTGGGACAGATTGTGGTTGGACTTTGAGGGGGTGCGTACGGCTTGGTGTAGAAGCCCGGGGGTTGTTGCCTAAAGCCTCATTGTGGTTGGGTTGGTTGTGGCTCCCTCCACTTGAAATTTGGGTGGTCTCTCCAACTGGGATTGTAGGTATTGGAATATAGATTGTTTCTTGGTTGATTTTGGCTTTGAAACCCAATGGCATTAGGACATTTTTCGGAGGCATGTCCTTGGATAAAACATACGCCACACACCATTGGTCTTTGAATTTTCATTCCTTCGGCCATCTGAGAAACAATGGAAGTAATATTAGCTAATTGAGATTGAATATTGGATGTGGAACTTACCTCATGCACTTGTTGCCGTGGGGGTCCTCTTTGGCCTACGCCCTCGTATTGTTGAGCGTTCAACGCTCGATTAGCAATCAAGATTTTTGCAGCCATGGGTGTTTTGTCCACCAATGCTCCACTCGCTGAAGCATCGAGCATTTGACGTTCAAGTGGTAGGAGCCCCTCGTAAAAGTATTGTAGAAGTAGTTCCTCCTTCATCTGATGTTGTGGACAAGAAGCAACAAGTGATTTAAAACGTTCATAATAAGTGGGAAAAGACTCACCTTCCTCTTGCTGAATACCACTTATCTTTTTACGAAGAACTTCTCCAAAAATGCCTTCTTCATACTCTCCCAAGATGTGACTATTCCGGGAGCCAATTCGTAACCAATCCTTGGCTTTGTCCATCAAAGAGAATGGAAAAGCCTTCATCTTCAAAATACTTCCGTCGACGTTAACCGGAGTCATACTTGAGCAAACCACCTCAAACTCTTTCAAATGCTTGTTAGGGTCCTCCATGGACAACCCATGGAACTTTGGGATGTGGTGCAGCAAACTAGACTTCAATTCGAATTCTTCAGTCTTACCTTGAGCAGTGGTGGGAAATTGGATACACAATGGTGCGGCATTATCCAATCCCGAGGCGGAATGCTTCTTGAGTGTACGGTTGTCCATGGCCATGCCTTGCACCTTTTCACCCACTCGTGTCGTGGGTTCCTCCTCCTCTTCTAGAACTTGTTCTTCAAGGTCAAGTTCCGGGCTAGGTGGGTTAGACTCTTGTTGGTTCCTCCTTCTTCTCAAAGTTCTCTCAAAATCATCGTCAAAGTCCAAACTATGCTCACGAACAGGTTGGGAACTTCGAGTCATGCACTAGTACCTAAAAAGAAAGAAACAAAACAAATTAGCAACTAAGAAAGAAAACAAACGAAAAATAAAAAGAAATAACGAGGGATTAGCAAAGTTGCTAATCCCCGGTGATGTGAAAATTAACTTGACACTCAAATTAAAACCCTATGATTGTAGTATATGTAAGTAGGGATCGTTCTAGCCGGGGATTAGAAGGGATGCTAATCAACACAAATAAGACTCAAAAACACTAAACTGGACTCTATAGACTCAAAACTAACTTAAACACTAAAAACAGCAAGAAACAATAAAAAAGACTCAATTCTAGACCTAACAAGTGATTTGGACGAAATTAAAACTTAAAAGACTCAAACAACTAAAAGAAAACAAGTTTTGACTCTAAAAACAAGACTTAAAAGCAAGGGGTTTGGTTTTGACGAAATTGAATTTTTTTAAAACATAAACTTTGTAAACAAACTTAAAGACTCACGAAATTGATGAAATAGAATGGTGAAAGGCTAGTTAGAAGGTTCCTTCTCCACACATGAAACATATGCATACGACTCGATTTCCAGTTATTCTTTCGACAAACCATGAATGGCAATGCCCCAAATTAACTAGATTGCACCAATTAATTCTCAGATTTCCCTAGATTCATTGAATTGAATGGAATACGCGTTACAACCAAATTATTCTTATCAAGGACCCTAACTATGGAATACGCATGATAGAGACACATATCAAAGATCATTAAGTTCAATGGAAATCATAAGCATTGACGAGGCATTCATAACTATGGAATACGCATGTTACTCTTGCCAAGGATTTACTTAACACAATCGTGACTAGCGACTTTTACTACTTATGAATATAAGTTAATAACGATTAGGTGAAATTCCCTTATATTCTAGCATCAAATTCATGCATGCAAACTAAGTATGCATCCTTAATCAACACACAAGAACAAGTTATCAATCAAATAGATAAGTAAACCACATTCACGATTTATGAAATCATAACTGGAGGAAATCAAGTCATATAAAACATATGATCATGGCTTTGAATTCCCCTCTAACTATAAAGAAATTAGTTCCTCATGTTCGCAAATAAACAAAGATAAATAAATTTAAATATTAAAACAAAGATAGAAAACACCTAGAAACGCTCAAACAATCCAAGCTCCTTGAATGGCATGCACGGCTCCAAGAGTCTCCTTCCTTCTCCTTTGCAAACTCACGGCACAATAGGGATGTTTGGGTGAATGGTGTAGTGAAAATATGGTAGAGGGTGGTGACTAAATGGTGCAGCAAAGGAGGGTATTTATAGGCTGAAATTCGCAGCCCTATGTAGCAAAGGAAAAGGATTTAAAGGCCTAATTTGTATAGGATAATAATACACAATCCTTGAAGGAAAAGGGTCTTCTAGAAATCAGAACTCCAAAGGAAATAGGGAGAATAGAATCAGATTTCTAGAACTTCTAGAAAGGTTTGGGCGCCAAATTTATAGGGCAAGGACTAAGGCCTTCTAGAAATCATGTTCCAGCACCAATTTCTAATCCTAAATGAATAAGGATACACGGCATGGTTGTAGAGAAGGATTACAAGTCCTAATTCACCTAGGTAAGGTCATATATGCAGCACTTAAGGGATAAGAGTTCTAGAATCTGAAATATATGTTTTAAATGCATAATTATCCCTTAGAAATGGCTGGAATCAAGGCACAGTTTGATTTGGATAAGATAGGATAAGATAAGGTTAGGTTAGGCAATGATAAGATAAGATAAGGTTGGATAAGGTTTTGGATAAAGTTCCTTCTTTTGAGCTGATTTCTTATCTTCCTTGACTGGGATTTATTTCTTCACCCTTTTAAGCTCATTCCTAGCCTCTTGAACTTCAAATTCGTCCATTCATCTTGCTCCATTCATAAGCTATCCATTTGGTGCCCAAAACTGCCTCAAAATGCTCCAAAATGCACTTTCTTGCCAACTTTGTCATATGAACCTACAAACCCACGAAAATAGCTTAAAACACTATAATAAACATAAACAAACTATGAAAATGCAAGAAAACAAGCTAACTAAGTCGCATAAATATGCTCCTATCACCCGGCAACGGCGCCAAAATTTGATGCGTAAAATAACTAAACACACAAATTAACCCTCTTGTTGACAATTGTAGTATGGATAAGTAGGGATCGTTCTTAAACCGGGGATTAGGAGGGATTGCTAAAACACTCTAAACTGACTCAAATATGTAAAACAAAGTTTAAAACACTAAACTAGACTCAAAGAATGCAAAACTAAACTCTAAAACACTAAAACAAACCAAAAGACTCAAAACAGCACAAAAACACTCAAAACTGCCTTAAAAACACTTTCTAGGCAGTTTTGGGACTCTAACACAAACTTGGACGAAATTTGGTTTTCTAATGACCTAGAACACTTAAAAACATATTCTAAGACAAGTTCTAATTAATATGACTCAAAGAAATAAGGTGGGGTTGATTTTGGACGAAAATAAGTAAAACAAAGCAAGAACAATGTAAACAGATTCTTAGACAAAATTAAGTGAATTGATGAGATATGGGGTAACTAGAGGGTTTTTCTCTACACATGACACACTTGCATTCGAAGTTGATTTCCAATTGCTTCTTTCAATAAACCATGAACCTCAATGCCCTAGGTTAACTGTGATAGCACTTTTTTAACCTTCAAGTCTTCCTTAAATTATTGAATTGGATGGGAATGCACATGCAACAACTCAAAACATTCTCTAAAAGTCCCTTATGTGAAAAGCACAATAAAGGTACAATCAAAGATCATTAAGCTTCATGAAAACTATAAGCATTGACGAGGCAATTGTTACTATGAAAAGCATGAAACGTTTGCCAAGAATTCACTTAACACGATCGTTTATAAGCGACATCCACTACTTGCAAATATAAGGTTGTAACTATTAGGTGAAACTTCCTTATATTTTAGCTTCAAATTCCTGCACGAAAACTAAGTTGGCCACCTTAATCAACACACAAAAATAAGTCATCAATCAAACGGTTAAGCAAATTGCATTCACAATTCATGAAATAACAATTAGACGTAATCAATTCATCTTGCAAGCATAATCATGGTATTGAATAACCCCCTAGCCAAAAAGGCTTAGTTCCTCATGTTCACAAAACAAAGGAAAACAGATTTATACATTGTAAATATAAGAAAGAGAACACCTAAATACTCCAACGATTCAATGTTGAACAGCTAGAACCTTCAAGCACTTCTTCTTCCTCTCCTTTGCTGCGGCACAAGGGTTGGGGGTGAGTTTAGGGAGTTATGGATGATGTAGAAGGATGGAAATAAGGTTAGGATGAATGTAGGGGTCGGCTAGGGTAGTTTCTGGGCAGAAAATATGAGGAATGGTGAAGTATGGATGTGGTAAGGGATGGTGGATGATTTCTGGCGTGAATGGTAGTGAATGGATCCTCCTTGGCTGCACAAAGAGAGTTTATTTAAAGGGTTTAGGAATCCTTGTTCTTCTAGGGATCCTCATGTGAGTAGGAATCTATCTTCAATTAGGAATCCTTCGTTGATTAGGATTCCAAACTTCTTCAAAACTTCAATTACGTTCATTCCTTGAGCTCCAAGCATGTGATCATCATTCCAAGCCCAATTTTTGCTCCGAAAGGCACCAATTTGCATAATTTGCACTTAGAATCTAAAAACACACAAAAGTGACTTTAAACACTAAAATAACTAAGGAAACACAACGTAAGTGCATGAGAACAAGCCAATTAAGTTGCATAAATATGCTCCTATCAGCCTTCTAAGTAGTAACCAAGCAAAGAATAATGAGATCATGCAACGACTTTAGAAAACAAGAATGCACAGATTATTAACTCTCCAAATAAACATTTTAGGCTCAAGTCTCACAAGGTTGTAGCTTTCATTTGAGTTCCTTCTTTCAAGCATGTTACAAAACTGATTTTTCTTTTATGATTGCATGTGAATTCATAAATTTAAACCATAACCAAGCATACACCAAAGAGTAAATTAAATTTTCATCCATGTTTATAACTCTCTTTAACAGTCATATAATTAAAAACCAAATCCTCATCATTGTGTTGGAAGGTACCCTAAGACACAAACAAACACATAAAAACAACTCTTTTTGGGTTGTTCAAAACAATTGTTTTTCAAATTTTTATGAGATTTTCGGATTTTTATGTCAAAACACACTAAAACACTCCAAAACAACATAAAAACACTTAAAAACAGCAAGGAACAACACTAGAAGTAATGGGTGATAAACTCCTACGAATTTCATGCAAAACAATTTGGTTACGCCCCCCCCCCCCACACTTCAATCAAACATTGGCCTCAATTTTTCAAGCATAAACTCACACAAAAACAAGCAAATAAACAAACAACGAATAAACATGACAAGTACGGCAAAGTAAAAACCAGACAGAGTAGAGTTTAAGAACGCAAATCTGGTTTTGGAGATAGGTGATCTTGTTGTCTTTCCACAGCTTTGATCTCGAACTGGTTCGGAATTCTGAGCGAGAGTTCCTTGGTTTTAAATCAGACTCTTTCTGCTGGGTTGATTTGATTGTGCAGTCTGCATTCTTCTCTGCTTGTTTCTTCTGCACGGCAGGCAAGCACGAGGTAAAGGTGATGGTCTGTTTCTTTCTTCAATCTTTCCAAGTGCCCACCTCTGGCTTTCTTTCTCCTTGTCCCTAGCTGAGGATGAATTAGTACCTTGTGTCCACATGCTTCTAGGTATCATTTTCACTTCCCTTATCTGTTCCCCAGGCAGATGTGGTAGACGAAGATGAAGCATAAGATGTTGAAGATGAGTACTCGAGAGCAAGGCTAGGTAAGCAATCAGGAAGGGGTTCCAGCAGTCGGTTTCAGATCGGAAGATTGATACCAAGTGCTGGCTGATTGCTTTCTTTCTCCTTGTCCCGCAGATGAAAACAACAACAAGGAGAAGGACATGGAGAAAGCATGATATGAGGTACTCTTGCTTTCAACCTTCATGATATGAAATACTTTTGCTTTGGATGAGTTGTTTGCAGAGTTACCCCAAGGAATAAGGACCATTGAGTGACTCGAGAGGCTTCGTTGGGAAGGCATTCTCGGAGATGACGGAAGGTTATATATGTGTTCCTTGCTATGGAGGGTGAAGGTCGACATTTATAGGAAATAATAACCAGTACTATTCTTTGACTCTTGTCGGCAACCGTTGGATGATTAAACATTAACTTCACGTCCTTTCTACTTCACTAGAAATCTTTGACAGATTGCTCGTGATTTCCGCAAAGCTGAGCGTGCATGTGACAGATGCTGACACGTCTGGATAAAGCAGATGCCTCTTCGATATCTGGAATCGGCGCTTCGACAAATTGCCCGTGATTTCCGCAAAGCTAAGCGTGCATGTGAGAGATGCTGACACGTCTGGAAAAGTAGATGGCTCTCCGATTTCTGAGCTTGCCTCTTCGAGTTCTGAGCTCCGTTAAGTGCAGAGGTTGCATGTGATGAGTGCGGACAAATCTGGAACAGAGGATGGCCCGTGGTTTCTAAGCAAGCCTAACTTTTGAGAAAGCTAGCGCCTCATCGATTTTTGAATTGGCCTCTTTGAATTCTGAGCTCGCCTCTTCGATATCTGAAATCCCGTCGAGTGTTGATTTTTATAGAGGTACGCAGTTCATTTCAAAGCACACTTGAATTTGCGCTTGTATAAACTCCCTTCTTGCACTTCTAATATCTTGACTTGTCTGACCTCTTCTTTCTTCAACACCTTTGAAAATGTCTGGCCCTTCCGACCGTCGTTTTGCCTTGAACCTTGGTGAAGAGGCTGCCATGCCTTCTCCAGACAACATATGGCGCCCATCCTTCATATCCCCTACTGGTCCTCTTACCATTGGGGATTCGGTGATGAAGAACGACCTGATTGCTGCAGTGGTGGCCCGGAACCTTGTCACTCCTAAAGATAACAGACTGCTTTCAAAACGGTCTGATGAGTTAGCTGTTAAGTGATATGATAATAACTAGCACTCAAATTAAACCCTCTTTTTATCAATTGTAGCAAAGTATGTAAGTAGGGATCGTTCTAGGCCGGGGATTAGGAGGGATTGCTAAATCACTTCAAAACTGACTCAAATACGTAAAAACAAGTTTAAAACACTAAATTAGACTCAAAGAATGCGAAACTAAACTTTGAAACATGATGTGAGAAATAAGTTAACACAAAAAATTAAACCCTCTTTTTATCAATTGTAGCAAAGTATGTAAGTAGGGATCGTTCTAGACCGGGGATTAGGAGGGATTGCTAAACACTTGAAAACTGACTTAGAAATGTAAAAACAAAGTTTAAAACACTAGATTAGACTCAAAGAATGCAAAACTCACGTTTAAAATACTAAAACAACCCAAAAACTCAAAACAGCAACCAAAAGACTCAAAACTGCCTTAAAAACACTTTCTGGGCAGTTTTGAATACAAAGCACCAAATTGGACGAATTTGGGCTTTGACTTGTACCAAAACACTTAAAAACATAAACCAACACACTTTCTAACTAATCTAGGACTTCAAAATAAATGGGGAATTGATTTGGACGAAAATGAACTAAATGGACAGATTGCAAGGAAAACAGATTGTAATAGAAACAGATTGTAACACAAAGTTATGAATAATCAATGGATGATGGAATGGCTAAGGGGTTCTTCTCCACACATGAAATATATGCAACCTAAATCAATTTTCAGTTATCAATTTAATAAGTTATGAATCTCGACACTCCAAGTTAATTAGGTCCGCTTAAATTAACCTTCAGATTTCCCTAGAATCATTGAATTGGATGAATATGCATCGCAAACAAATTATTCCTAACAAATTCTTTATATGAACAGCATGATAAAGACACAAGTTAGAATCATTACGTTCTTTGGAAATCATAAGCATCGACAAGGCATTCGTAACTATGAAAAGCATGATACTCTTGCCAGGAATCTACTTAACACGATCGTGACTAGCGACCTTCACTACTTACGAATATAAATTCATAATGATTAGGTAAAACAAACTTATATCCTAGCATCAAATTCAAGCATGCAAATTAAGCGTGCACTCTCAACCAACATACAAGAATCAGTTTTAAATCAAACGGTTAAGCAAATTGTATTCACGACTTATACAACGATAACTGAAAGTAATCAACTTATTTCACATATATAATCATGGTTTTGAATCCACCCTTAGCCAAAACAAAATTAGCCAATCATACTTAAAGAAAAACAAAGATTACATGAATTAGATATTAAAATCCAAAGAAAGAAAACACCTAGAATGCTCCAACTTGGCAGCAAGTGTATCCAAGATTCCTCCCTTCCCTTGCTTGTGGCAGATTGGTTTGTGGACAGGTTTTGGGTAGTTCTATGGTGTAGAATGGATGGGGAATGGTATGGAAAGGTTTATGGTGAGTGTGGAGGAGTGTTTGATGGTGGAAGGGTGGTGGAGAACTTCGGCAAAGAGGGTGGAAGAAGGTGGAGTGGCTGTGATGTTTTGTGGGCACTAGAATGGTGTTTTTGGGGTGTTTTGCTGCCTAGGGTGAGTGTGGACGAATTTTCTGCATGAATGATGAATATGGGAGGGTGTACCCTTTGCCAAGGGTTGTAAACATGTATATATAGGCCCCAAAAACCCTAGAGAATCAGATTAGGCAGTGGGGGAAATGCACAGCAAGGAGGGTGAATTTGTGGTGTGCAATGGTCCAAGGATGAAAATGAAGCAATGATGCAAAGTATGGAGGGTAAAATGGAGTGGTATTTCAGCTAGGGAGCATGGATGATTGTGTTCATTGCATGGAAATGAAAAGGGGAGGTGAAATGTTTCAGAAATTAGTCAAAGGTGTTGCAACATGTGTTGCACAAGGCATTGGATCCCAAATGTGGATGATGGAGCATCAATTGGTGCATGGAATGGTTGTGAAAGTTGTGTGAAATCTGATGGGTGAAGGGAACAAGAGGTATGCAGCAATTGAGTGTGATAATTGAGTGTATTTAGGCATGAAATCAGAAATATTTTAGGGGACAAGGATGATTAAGCATGCATGGGAATCCAAAGGGAATGCTATATGGATTGCACGCCAAGGATGTGTGTCCTTTTGTGGCTGAGTTCTTGATCCTTTGTACACTAATTCTTCACATTCTTAGCCTCTTTAAGTCTTCAATTTCGTCCAAACCTTGGTTCCAAATATGTGACATGTATTCCAAGCTCCATTTTGCTCCAAAATGCTCCAAAATGCATCTTCTTGCCTACTTTGTCCTTAAAATCTAAAAATACACGAAAATGACTTTAAACACTAAAACAACTAAGGAAAAACGACATAAATGCACAAGAACAAGCCACTCAATTTTCACTCAGATTTCTAACTACACACCCTATACTAGCCATATGTGAGAAGATTGTTGTAAACATGAAAACGAACGCTCACATATATGTATTACAAAGAAAGCGATTTCTGGAGCATGTTTAGATATGATCTCATGAATAGAATGCTACTACTTAGATGCGAGAACCAGTGACACCATATGCTCATATCAATTTCAAACTCCACATATTTAAACGCATGACACTCAAGATGAAGTTAAGGGTTGTAACGGGGCTTGGGGTGATGGCTAACAAATGAAGGATAAGGATAACAATCGTTCTTAGAGCAATAGCAAGCAAAGTAATGAAATTGAAACTTAGAATTCACTTAGATTGCAGAAATCAACTTTTAGACCCGAAGGAAAAATTCAAGCAATATTTAGAGCCGATTTCGATGTTTTGGACCCTTTCTTCAACAAGCAACACTTTAAAACTCTTTTTCACATATTTTTCAACTCCTTTTGTTTTCACAACTCTTCTTCTTGTCATTCTATTTTTCACGAATTTTTCTTTTCTACACACACATACACAAGAATCACTTCCCCCACACTTGTTTTCTGCCATACATTAGTCAAAAGGAATTCAATTTGAATCATGCTTTACTATGCTTCAAGAACAAGGGTATGGATGATCCTAAACTAGGCTAGGTAAGGATAATGTGGTTTAACAAAGAATGTAGGCTATCAAGGCTCAATGGGGTTAACTTAAACATATAACGATATGGGATACATGGCAGTTTGGCTTTGGTGGTGGTAACTACACAACTTCATCTTGAATATGTGTTATGCAAATCAATAGCATGCGTTGAATGAAATAAGCATGAGTTCTAGCATTTGGAACTAAATGATGAAACGCCTTCTAAGTAATAACCAAGCAACGAATAATGAGATCATGCAACGACTTTAGAAAACAATAATGCACAGATTTTAACTCTCCAAATAAACATTTAGGCTCAAGTCTCACAAGGTTGTAGCGTTAGTTTGAGTTCGTTCCTTCAAGCATGTTACAAAAACTAATTTTTCTTTTATGATTACATGTGAATTCATAAGTTATAACCACAACCAAGCATAAACAAAGAGTAAATCAAACTTTCATCCATGTTTATAACACTCTTTAACAGTCATGCAATTACAAACCGAATCCTCATCATTGTGTTGGAAGGTACCCTAAGACACAAATAAGCACACAAAAACAACTCTTTTTGGGTTTTTCAAAACAATTTTTCAAATTTTTATGAAATTTTCGGATTTTTATGTCAAAACACACTGAAACACTCCAAAACAGCTTAAAAATACTTAAAACAGCAAGGAACAACACTAGAAGTAATGGGTGATAATTTTCGATGAATTTCATGCAAAACACTAGTTACCCCCCGCCACACTTAAATCAAACATTGTCCTCAATGTTTCAAGCATATACTCACACCAAAAACAAGCAAATAAACAAACAACGAATGAACATGACAAATATAGCAAGGTAAAAACAAGAAAGAGTAGAGTTTAGGAACGCAAATCTGGTTATGGAGGTAGATGATCTTGTTGCCTTTCCATAGCTTTGATTTTGAGCTGGATTGGATTTGTACAGCGAAGCTTTGCTCTTGGGCGATGTTGTTGAAGCTTCTTGAGTTCTTCAACTCAGACTCCTTCTGCTCTTGAGTTGATTGTGCAGGCTCAATTCCTTA
Organism: Malus baccata; assembly: GCA_006547085.1. Taxonomy (NCBI): domain Eukaryota; kingdom Viridiplantae; phylum Streptophyta; class Magnoliopsida; order Rosales; family Rosaceae; genus Malus; species Malus baccata. The sequence goes on from VIEB01001725.1 coordinate 46,194, forward strand.
TTTGTTCTCCAAGCAGATGTGGCAGCTTCTTTAGTTCTTCAACTCAGACTCCTTATGCTGGGTTGATTGTGCAAGCTGCATTCTTCTCTGCTTGTTTCTTCTGCATGTTGTCTCCACATGCTGCTGGTATCATTTTCGCTTGCCTTATCTGTTCTTCAGGTAGATGTGGCAGCTTCTTTGGAAGTACATCAGCAGTGGAAGACGAGTACTCGAGAGCAATTTGTCCATGTCCTGCAGGTTAGAACAAAGACAAGGAAAAGGACATGGAGAATGCATGATATGAGATACTCTTGCTCTCTACCTTCATGTTATGAAATACTTTTGCTCTTGAAGATTTGTTTGCAGAGGTATCCCAGAGGATGAGGAACACTGAGTGACTTGAGAGGGTTTGTTGGAAAGCCATTTTAGAGAGGATGAAAGGTTAAGTGAGGCTGAAAGTTGGGTGAGGCTGCCTCACTTTGAAGTTCAACATTTATAGAATTTTCTTAATGGCTGGGAAGGCATTGTTCCATTACTCGTGTCGGCAAGTCTGGGATAATTTAACAGTAGTTTTCACATGCATTCCGCTTCTCCAGAAATCTTCAACAGATTGCGCGTGATTTACGCAACGCAGATGTGCAGTTTGACAGATGCTGACACGTCTCGATAAAGCAGAGGCCTCTTTAATATCCGGAATTTGCGTGTGACGGGTGCTGACGAGGCTGAGAAAGCTGACACTCTTCGATATCTGGAATCGATGGTTTGTGAGCAAGCCCAACTTTTAAGAAAGCTGGCGCCTCTTCAATCTCTGAAATCCCATCACATGTTGATTTTTATAGAGGTGCGTAGTTCATTTCAAATTGCATTGAAATTCCGCTTGTAAAACTCCCCTTTGCACTTCTAACCTCTGGATTTAGCCCATCTCTTCTTTCTCCAAAACCTCTGAAATATGTCTGGCCCTTCCGACCGTCGTTTTGACTTGAACCTTGGTGAAGAGGCAGCCCCGCCTTCTCCAGACAACATATGGCGCCCGTCCTTCATATCCCCTACTGGTCCTCTTACCGTTGGGGATTCGGTGATGAAAAATGACATGACCGCTGCGGTGGTGGCCCGGAACCTTGTCACCCCTAGAGATAACAGACTGCTCTCCAGACGGTCTGATGAGTTGGCTGTGAAGGAGTCTCTGGCTCTTAGCGTGCAGTGTGCGGGTTCTGTGTCCAATATGGCCCAACGCCTATTTGCTCGAACCCGTCAAGTTGAATCGTTGGCGGCTGAAGTAATGAGTCTCAAATAGGAGATTAGAGGACTCAAGCATGAGAATAAACAGTTGCACAAGCTTGCACACGACTATGCCACAAACATGAAGAGGAAAATTGACTAGATGCAAGAGTCTGATGATCGAATATTACTTGATCATCGGAGGTTTGTGGGTTTGTTCCAACAGCATCTGCCTTCGTCTTCTGGGGTTGCACCGCGTAGTGAAGCTCCAACTAATCAACCTCCGATACCTCCTCCTTCTGTGGCCCCACCGACTGCTGAGACTCCGCCGACTACTGCGACCTCTCCCAAGCAGCCTTTGTGAAGGCTCCCTCTTGTATTATGCTATGTTTCTTTATTTCCCAGTTTCCTGTTCATTTCCATGAAGTTGAATTTTAAAATCCTTTACATATTTGTTACTGTTTCTAAATAGAAAACCATACCCAAAAATAATTAAACAAGCAATAA
>VIEB01001726.1:0-30757 GCA_006547085.1 Malus baccata
TCTCTACTACAATTTGACAAAAGAGGGTTTAATTTGTGTGCTTATCTAAAATCCACAAGGAATTAGGGTTTTGGCCCACTTAGTTTTAGAAATGGATTTGTATAACCCAAATCCACAAGGAAAGGGCCTAACAAGTCAGAATCCAAGAGGGATTGGACTAGGAAGGTGCGGCCCAAGTCTAAGAGGGTAAGGATAGGTCATCTAAAAGCCCACAGCCAAGAATAGAAACTCTCAAAAATGGAAACCTCCAAGAATAGAAACTTCCAACTTTAGAAACTTTGGTTTCCAATTCTGAATTCTTTGTTCTTCACTTTAATTTTTTCATTTCTTAAGCTCCTTTGACCTTCAAACTCATCCATTCCTTGTGCTCCAAAGCATACACAACATTCCAGCTCTATTTTGCTCTAAAATGCTCCATTTCGCACTTCTTTGCATACTTTGTCTCTAAAACCTGAAATTGCACAAAAATGACTTTAAACACTAAAATAACTAAAGAAAAACAACATAAATGCACAAGAACAACCCAACTAAGTCGCATAAATATGCTCCTATCAGGCAAACGCTGGAAGGTTGAGGTTTTGTTTCCATTGTTTTGATCGAGGACTAGCAAAAGCTAAGTGTGGGGGAATTTGATAGAAACATATTTATGTGACTTAGTTAGCTTGTTTTCTTGCGTTTTCATAGTTAGTTTGTGTTTATTATAGTGATTTACACTACTTTCGTGTGTTTGTACGCCTAGTTGGCAAAGTTGGCAAGAAAGTGCATTTTCAAGCATTTTAGAGCACTTTTGGGCTGAATTGGATTGCATGCATGTGGAGCACAAGAAATGGACGTTTTTGAAGATCAAGTGAATCTATGAACGTGTGATAGGAGCATATTTATGCGACTGAGTTAGCTTGTTCTCATGCATTTATGTTGTTATTTCTTAGTTAATTATGTATTTTAAACTATTTTCGTGTGTTTGTAGGTCTATAGGCCTTATAAAGCAATAAGGTGCATTTTTGTGCATTTTGGAGCAGTTTTGGGCTTGGAATGGATAACACATGCATGGAGCAAGGTGGATGGACGAAATTGAAGACTAAAGAGGCTTGGAATGTGTTAAAAAGAAAGAATAATTAATAACAAAGAGATCAGCAACCGAAGAAGAAACATGAGTCAAGATTACCTTATTTTGATCTAATCTTTCCTAATCCTCAATGTCCCTAAGTTCCAAGAACATTCCTTGTCTATTTCATGCACTCATTGCCTAGCACCACCCTTGTTCCCTCCATCATTCCAAATTTCTTGCATCAATCATCACTCCACCTTAACCCTTGACTCATTTCTACACCATTCCACCTCCCTTTCCTTTCTCTACCATGTGCACAATCATTCATGTTCCCTACTTGCATTCATTGTTGCAACACCACACCATTTTACCCCTCATGCTTTGCATCATTACTTCACTTTCACCTTTCAATCATTTCAACACCACTCCATGTCCCCCTCCATTGCCTTGCACTTCCTCTATAAAAGGAAGTGTGTGTAACATAAATTTAGTTCATATTTTTTTAGATCATTCACTCCGATTTCCATGCAACCTTCATCCAAACACATCCATTCATATTTACATCCATTCCTCCATACAAACAAACCTTCAAACACTCACCAACACCTTGTGCCGTAGCAAAGGAAGGGAAGGAAAGTGCTTGGACGTGCGTGCTGTCAACTTGGATCGTTGGAGCATTTAGGTGTTTTGTTTCTTTTGTTTCCAATGTTAAATTCATTTTCTGATTTTGTTGCAATTATGAGTGGCTAAACCCCCATTTAGTTAGGGGGAAGTTTGAAGCATACATGCTTGAGATATGAATTGATTTCTTCCAATTGTGATTTGATAAGTTGTGATTGCAATTCAATTATCTATTTTATTCATAATTGATTCTTGTATGTTTATTAAGGATGCATACTTAATTTTCATGCATGAATTAGATGCTAGAATATAAATGAGTTTCACCTAATCGTTACAAGTTTATATTCATGAGTAGTGAAGGTTGTTTATCACAATCGCGTTAATTGAATTCTTGGCAATTGTATCATGCATTCATAGTTATAATTGTCTCATCAAAACTTATGATTTTCATTGAACATAATGATCTCTGATTGTATCTCTATTATGCATTCATATAGGGGACTTTTAGAGAATGATTTGGGTTGTCGCATGCATTCATCCAATTCAATGAGTAAAGGAAAATTTGAGGGTTAATTTGTGTATCACGGTTAATCTGGGGTGTTGAGCATAATAGTTTATTGAAAAGCAATTGGAAATCGATTCATGTACAAGTGTGTCATGTGTGACGAACGGATCTCTAACTAATCCATCCATCATTTTATTTCTCAAATTCATTTTATAATCTGCCTAGTTTTATAACTTGCTTGTTTATTTCAAATTCATCCAAACCAAAATCCCCTTTTTACTTTCTTGTTTCAAAGTGTTAAATTTCTGTTTTGTTTGTGTTTTTGAGTGTTTTGATTCAAGGCCAAAACACTAAATTCATCCAAAGTTGATTTAGAGTCCAAATCTGCCCAGTTTGTGTTTTTAGGCAGTTTTGAGTGTTTTTAAGTTGTTTTGAATCTTTAAAATATGTTTTGAGTCCCTTGAGTCTATTAAAACGTTTTTAAATTTGTTTTTATGTTTTTGATTCAATTTAAAGGTTTTAGCAAGCCCTCCTAATCCCCGGTTTAGAACGATCCCTACTTGCATTTATACTACAATTTGACAACAAGAGGGTTTAATTTGAGTGCTTAAATTTCATCGCATCAACGTGCTAAAGAGATGGAGAAATCAATTCAAATCTTGGAAGATGAATAATCAGCTGTAAGGGCACCTAAAACCTTTCTAGAAGGCCTATATCTTCCCTGAAACACATGCCGCACCTAAATCCCGTCTAAAAGGCCTATCCCTTCTCTTATACATGAGCTGCACCCCCCTTTCTAGAAGCCCTAGAAAGGTGGCTCCCCAAACTCTTCTAGAAGGTCAGAAATCAGCCAAAATATACTCTTTCTAGAAGCCCTACAAAAGTGGCGCCCTAAACCCTTCTAGAAACCCTAAAATCTGCACAAACCCTAGGCTAAGGGTGGATTCAAAACCATGATTATATATGTGAAATAAGTTGATTACCTTCGGTTATCGTTGTATAAGTCGTGAATACAATTTGCTTAACCGTTTGATTTAGAACTTATTCTTGTATGTTGGTTGAGAGTGGACGCTTAATTTGCATGCTTGAATTTGATGCTAGGATATAAGTTTGTTTCACCTAATCGTTATGAATTTATATTCGTAATTAGTGAAGGTCGCTAGTCACGATCGTGTTAAGTAGATTCCTGGCAAGAGTATCATGCTTTTCATAGTTACGAATGCCTTGTCGATGCTTATGATTTCCAAAGAACGTAATGATTCTAACTTGTGTCTTTATCATGCTGTTCATATAAAGAACTTGTTGGGAATAATTTGTTTGCGATGCATATTCATCCAATTCAATGATTCTAGGGAAATCTGAAGGTTCATTTAAGCGGACCTAATTAACTTGGAGTGTCGAGATTCATAACTTATTAAATTGATAACTGAAAATTGATTTAGGTTGCATATATTTCATGTGTGGAGAAGAACCCCTTAGCCATTCCATCATCCATTGATTATTCATAACTTTGTATTACAATCTGTTTCTATTACAATCTGTTTTCCTTGCAATCTGTCCATTTAGTTCATTTTCGTCCAAATCAATTCCCCATTTATTTTGAAGCCCTAGATTAGTAGAAAGTGTGTTGGTTTATGTTTTTAAGTGTTTTGGTACAAGTTAAAACCTAAATTCGTCCAAATTGGTGCTTTGTGTTCAAAACTGCCCAGAATGTGTTTTTAAGGCAGTTTTGAGTCTTTTAGTTGCTGTTTTGAGTTATTGGTTTGTTTTAGTACTTTAAACGTGAGTTTTGCATTCTTTGAGTCTAATCTAGTGTTTTAAGCTTTGTTTTTACATTTCTAAGTCAGTTTTCAAGTGTTTAGCAATCCCTCCTAATCCCCGGTTTAGAACGATCCCTACTTACATACTTTGCTACAATTGATAAAAAGAGGGATTCATTTTGTGTGTTAACTTATTTCTCACATCAAATTTTGGCGCCGTTGCTGGGGATTAGCAACTTTGCCAATCTCTTGGATTGTTTTCTTTCGAATTATTGTATTTTGTTTAAGTTTTTGTCTAAGTTGCTGATTTGTTTTGTTTTGTCTAAGTTGCGAATGGAAGAGGAGGAATCACAGGAACCCACGGCAAAGGTGGAGGTACCTTTGCCGCAAGTCTCCAAGGGCCCTAAATTGTCCAATTTGTCCAATAAAGGTAAGAATGTGTCAAATTCAGTTTCTACTAATGTTGTGCCTTCGAATGCTCCTTTTCCTAGCAGGTTTATGCAAACGAAGAAGGATGAAGCTGAAAAGGACATCCTTGAGACACTTAGGAAAGTTCAAGTCAACATACCCTTGTTCGATGCCATTAAGCAAGTCCCGAGATACTCTAAGTTTTTAAAGGAGCTGTGCACCACTAGGAAGAGGATTTCAACCAAGGAGGTTGTGAAGGTAGGTGAAAATGTCTCCGCCATCTTGCGACGCAAACTACCCCCCAAATGCAAAGATCCGGGTAGCTTTACAATTCCGTGCATCATTGGAAACACCCGTTTCAAATCTGCCATGCTAGATTTAGGAGCCTCTATAAATGTTATGCCATATTCCATTTATGTATCTATGAACTTAGGTGAGTTGAAACATGATGGTGTAATCATACAATTGGCCGATAGATCTAACGCTTATCCAAAGGGAGTTTTGGAAGACGTTTTGGTGCGGGTTGATCATTTAGTCTTCCCAGCGGATTTTTAAGTGCTCGAAATGGATGAATCGGATCATGCTCCGTCATTGCCCATCCTCCTTGGAAGGCCATTCATGAAGACGGCCCGGACGAAGACTGACGTGTATAGTGGAACTTTGTCCATGGAATTTGATGGGGAAGTTGTTAATTTTAATCTTTCTGATTCCATTAAGTACCCTAGTGAGGACCATTCATGTTTCTCTATTGATATAATTGATTCTTTGGCGCAGGGATATCTTGAAGATTTGAATGACGATACGCTTGAAAAAGTCATTTCACGAAGCATGGCACCCACAACCAAATGGGCAGATTTCAAGCTACCCCACGGCACACATGAACTAGGCCATGCCGTGCCTCCTAGTGAGGAAATTCTTGAGTTGGTTGCTGCTCATTACCGAAGCATGGTGGTAAGTCCCCTAACTTTGAGTTAATTCCAATTTCGACTAACAGGTTGCTTCCATCCATCGTTCAGGCACCCATCCTTGATCTCAAACCCTTACCAAGCCATTTGAAGTACATCTTTTTGGGGGAAAACGAGACACTACCTGCCATCAGCTCTTCATCCCTCACGTCACAAGAAGAGGAGAAACTAGTTCGAGTTTTGAAGGAGTGTAAGTAGGGATCGTTCTAAACCGGGGATTAGGAGGGATTGCTAAACACTTGGAAACTGACTTAAAAACTTAAAAACGAAGTTTAAAACACTAAACTAGACTCAAAGAATACAAAACTAAAAGTTAAAACACTTAAACAAACCTAAAAACTAAAACAGCAACTAGAAGGCTCAAAACTGCCTAAAAACCACTTTCTGGGCAGTTTTGAGCACCTACACTAATTTGGACGAAATTTGATTTCCTAATGACCTAAAACACCTAAAAACATATTCTAAGACAAGTTCTAAGTAAAATGACTCAAAGAAATAAGGTGGGATTTGATTTGGACGAAAATAGATTAAATGGCAGATTATAAAAGAAACAGATTGTAAAACAAATTTTGATGAAAAGAATGGATAAAAGGCTAGTTAGGAGGTTCTTCTCCACACATGTCACACTTGCAAGCAAAACGATTTTCAGTTGTTCTTCCGATAAACTATGAATACTCAACGCCCCAAATTAACCGTGAATTGCACTAATTAACCCTCAGTTTTTCCACAAGTTATTAAGTTGGATGATTGCATACGACAACCCAAAACATTCCCTACAAGTTCCCTACATGAATTGCATAATAGAGATACAAGCAAGAATCATTACGTTCTATGAAAAACATAAGCATTGACGAAGCATTCGTTACTATGAATTGCATGAAACTTATGCTAAGAATTCATTCAACGCGATCGGTTTCAAGCGACCTTCACTACTTGTGATTATAAGATTGTAACTATTAGGTGAAACTCCCTCATAATCTAGCATCATATTTATGCATGAAAAGTAAGCGTGCACTCTCAATCAACATACACAAATAAATTATCAATCAAATAGATGAACGAATTGAATCCATAACTTATGAAATAACAACTGAATGTAATCGAATCAAATTGCAAGCATGTACATGGTTTCGAATCACCCCCCAACTAAGGGGGTTTAAGTCCTCATACTCACAACAATAAGTTTATTGAATTGAAACATCAAAGACATAAGAAAGATTACACCTAAAATGCCCAAGAATTCCACTTTGAAATCTGCACAGAAACTTGCTTCTTCTCCTTGCTGCGGCAGTGAGGATTTAAGGGGTTTTTGGATGAATTTGGATGACTTTGGATGAGGGGGAATGGTGGAAAACTATCTAGGATAGGTGTAGGGCACGGCTAGGAGGGTTTTAGGTCAGAAACTATGGATTTGGGTGAAGGTTTGGCTCGGCAAAGGTGATGGACAGATTCTGGCGTGAATGGAGGATGGCTGGAATGATTTTCTGATTTTGTGTAGAATGAATGGTGATTTCGGCTAGGGTGTTTAGGAGCATATAAATAGGCACCTAAAACCCTAATTAAATCAGATTGGGCTAGGGTTTGTGCGGCACTTAAGTGAACATGGGCTAGGGTTTGTAATCAGATTTTTAAAGAGAAAAGGGCCTAGGGTTCGGCCACTAAGTGGGCTAGGGCTAGGGTTTGTAACCAGATTTTTGCATGTTAATTAGGTGGGCTTGGGTTAGGGTTTAGGTGCTGCATAGGTCCAAGAGGCAAGGATGGGTCATCCAAAAGCCCAAAGTCGAGAATAGAAACTCTCGAAATTGGAAACCTCCAAGAATAGAAACTTCCACTTTTAGAAACTTTGGTTGCCAATTCCGATTTAGGAAAGATCGACCCAAACAGGAAACTTTTAGGCTTAACTCTCCTACTTCAAGTAGGAAACCTCAAATCTTCAACTCTTCAATTCCGTCCCAACCTTGTGTTCCAAGCATGTCCTTTTCAATCCAAGCTCACTTTTCGCTCCAAAAGCTCCAAATTGCATCATTTCATGTAATACGTCCTTTAACCCTGAAAACACATGAAAGTAGCTTAAAAGACTACTTTAACGAAGAAAACATAACAACAATGCATAAGAACTAGCTAACTAAGGCGCATAAATATGCTCCTATCAAATTCCCCCACACTTAGCTTTTGCTAGTCCTCGAGCAAAACAAACAAAACAAAGAAAACAAAACGAAACAATCTAACCAAAACAGAACCTAAACCTTCCAACGTTTGCCTCAGGGATTTCCAATGCACATGACATGTTAAAGATTGTTATCCCCACAGATTTGAGTCATCTTTACACAAGCACATACTTAATTAAAGCCACTACTTACTAATTCACAAGTAATCAATTAAAACAATGCTTTGAATGTAGTAACATGCCTTAGAGAATTCCCTCAATTCCTTACAAGATATACACTCTATTTTCACTCAGATTTTCTAACTCCACACCCTACACTAGTCATATGTGAGAAGATTGATGTAGATATGAAAACGAATGCTCACATATATGTATCACAAAGAACGCAATTTCTAGAGTTAAGAAGCATGTTTAGATATGATCTCATGAATGGAATGCTACTACTTAGATGCGAGAACCAGTGACACCATATGCTCATACCAAATTCAAACTCCACAAATTGAAACACATAACACTCAAGATAGAAGTTAAGGGTTGTAATGGGGCTAGGGGTGATTGGCTAACAATGGAAGGTAAGGAAAACAAACATTCTTAAAGCATAATAAGCAAAGTAATGAAATTAATGCTTAGAATTCCTTTAGATTGCAGAATTTATCTTTAAACATAAGGGGAAAGCTTAAACAACTCCTTAGGGCCGAATTCATTGTTTTGGACCCTCACTTCAACAAACAATACTTTGAAACTTTATTTTTTTTCAAACTTTTCATACTTTTTTTTTTCTTCATATTTTTTCTTTTTCTTTTCTCTTTCTTTTCTTTTTTTTCTCTTTCTTTGCCGTGCCTATCGCACACAATTCCTCATGAAAAATACTTCCCCCACACTTGTTTTCTGCCAACATAGATCAAAAAGGAATTCAATACGAATCATGCTTTACTATGCTTTACGAACAAGGGTATGGATGGTCCTAAACTAGGTTAGGTGAGGAAAACATGGGTTAACAAAGAATAGGCTAACAAGGCTCAACGGGGTTAAAACCTACAAAACATAATAACAGAGGGGATTTACGGCTTTTTGGCTAAGGTGGTGGTCACTACACAACTTCATCTTGAATGTGTGTTATGCAATTCAATGACATGCTTTGAATGAAATGGGCATGAGTTCTAGCATTTGGAACTAAGTGATGAAACGCCTTCTAAGTAATAACCAAGCAAGAATAATGAGATCATGCAACGAATTTAGAAAACAACAATGCACAGATTTTAACTCTCCAAATAAACGTTTAAGCTCAAGTCTCACAAGGTTGTAGCGTTAGTTTGAGTTCCTTCCTTCAAGCATGTTACAAAAACTAATTTTTTTCTTTATGATTGCATGTGAATTCATAAGTTATAACCACAACTAAGCATAAACAAAGAGTAAATCAAACTTTCATCCATGTTAATCACTCTCTTTAACAGCCATGTAATTACAAACCGAATCCTCATCATTGCGTTGGAAGGTACCCTAAGACACAAACAAACACACAAAAACAACTCTTTTTGGGTTTTTAAAACAAATTTTTCAAATTTTTATGGAATTTTCGGATTTTTAGAACAACCTATACTAAAACACACTAAAACTGCTCCAAAAACACTTAAAAACAGCAAAGAACAAGTCTCCAAGTTAAGGGTGATAAAATCCCACAAATTTGCATCTAAAACACTTAGTTACCCCCCCACACTTAAATCAAACATTGTCCTCAATGTTTCAAGCATAAAATCGCACTAAACAAAAAGAAACACATAAACAGCAACTAAAACAGCTAATTAGGCAAATTCGAAATAAATAACAAAGTGAAGAGTTTAGGAACGCAAATCTGGAATTGGAGTGATTCCTTGGTCTTCCTTTGTCGAATTGCATGGGTTGCCTCCCAAGTAGCGCTTTCTTTAACGTCGTATAGCCGGACGAAAAGCTCAGTCATGCCCCATTGGGACCCACGGCATCTAGTGGGATCTCATCCTCTAACTCTATGAATGGAAGGGGATAGTACTTCTCCTTGATTGGGGCGTTGAGCATCCTACAATCCATGTAAATTAGGCCACCATCGGGGAGCTGCGCGGGTACCTGCACCCAAGAAGGGAACCACCTCTTAATTTTAATGGGAATTGGATTTGGACTAGGTTCCTTACCTTGGTGTTGTGATGAAGTGGCAGCAACATGAACTTTTTCCCTCATGGTGTTCTCGGCCACGTTGGGTATCTTAAGGGCAGTGGCCGTGGGGTCCTTATGCTCCACTCCAATTCCCTCATCTTGCATGGTTCTTGAAGCAACCTTTGTGCTAGGGGCTGAATGATCCGTCCCTATCTTTTCTATTTTATCAATAACACAACAAGAACGAACAACATTAGGCGTTTCAATAGATTCAGGAATTTTAAAACAAATCATATCACCACCAAATGCCATAGTTACTTCTCCTTTGGCCACATCAATCTTCGTTTGAGCCGTTTTCATAAATGGCCTTCCAAGGAGGATGGGCAATGAAGGGGCATGGTCCGATTCATCCATTTCAAGAACATAGAAATCCGCCGGGAATACTAAATGATTAACCTGCACAAGAACATCTTCCAAAACTCCCTTTGGATAGGCGTTAGATCTATCGGCCAATTGTATTATTACCCCATCATTTTTCAACTTGCCTAGGTTCATAGATGCATAAATTGAATATGGCATGACATTTATGGATGCACCTAAATCTAACATGGCAGATTTGAACCTAGTATTACCAATGACACAAGGAATGGTGAAACTACCTGGATCTTTACATTTAGGAGGTAGTTTACGTTGTATCATGGCAGACACATTCTCACTTACCTGTACCACTTCTTTCTCCCGAAAACGTTTCTTTGTTGTACAAAGCTTCTTCAAACACTTGGCGTACTTCGGGATTTGCTTGATTGCATCCAAGAGAGGTATGTTAACTTGAACCTTCCTAAATGTCTCTAGAACATCTTTTTCCTCCTCTTCATTCTTGGATTGTAAAAATCTGCTAGGAAAGGGCACATTGGGTGGAATAATGTTAGAATTAACCAAACTTGGACTCATCTTACCTAGGGTGGACGGATTGGATAGCTTAGGGGCCATGGGTGCTTGCGGCAAAGGTTGCTCCACCTTTGCCGTGGGCTGCTTTGATGCCTCCTCTTCCAATTTCAAAAGTTCATCCTCATTATGACCTGTTTTTGATGTAGGACCTGCCCCAACTTCTTTTCCACTCCTTAGCATGATTGCATTTGCGGTTTCAAAGCCTCCTTTTGGGTTTGCAATGGTTGAACTAGGAAGCTTTCCTTGTTCTCTAAACTGCCCAACAAACTCCGCAATCTGCCCAATTTGTTTCTCAAGTTGATCCACCCTTTTGTCTTGGCGTTGCATAGCCTTAGCTTGATCTTCCTGCCCATTAGACAACTTAGTTAGTATCTTAAGAAGTGCATCATTGTCAAGAGACATACCTGAGGCACTTGGGCCGGTTTGGGCTTGATTTTGGGGTGGCCCGTAGGTTTTGGGAAAGAACCCCGGGGGTTGTTGCCTAAAACCTCCTTGATTTTGAGGTTGCTGGGGATCCCTCCACTTGAAATTTGGATGGTCTCGCCACCCCGGATTATATGTGTTGGAGTATGGATCATGTCGTGGCTGATTTTGGCTCTGAAATCCAATGGCATTTGCGCTCTCCCATCCGCCATTCTCGATAAGTTGAGGACATTTTTCCGAGACATGTCCTTGAATAGAACATACGCCACACACCACAGGTCCTTGTATCTTCATTCCCTCGGCCATCTGTGAAACCATAGAAGTAAGATTAGCCAATTGTGAATGAAGATCGGAAGTTGCACTTACCTCATGTACTTGGTGCCGTGGGGGTCCTCTTTGGCCTACACCCTCGTACTGTTGAGCGTTCAACGCTCTATTAGCAATCAAGACCTTGGCCGCCATGGGTGTTTTGTCCACCAATGCTCCCCCCGCCGAAGCATCGAGCATTTGACGACATAAGCATTGACGAAGCATTCGTTACTATGAATTGCATGAAACTTATGCTAAGAATTCATTCAACGCGATCGGTTTCAAGCGACCTTCACTACTTGTGATTATAAGATTGTAACTATTAGGTGAAACTCCCTCATAATCTAGCATCATATTTATGCATGAAAAGTAAGCGTGCACTCTCAATCAACATACACAAATAAATTATCAATCAAATAGATGAACGAATTGAATCCATAACTTATGAAATAACAACTGAATGTAATCGAATCAAATTGCAAGCATGTACATGGTTTCGAATCACCCCCCAACTAAGGGGGTTTAAGTCCTCATACTCACAACAATAAGTTTATTGAATTGAAACATCAAAGACATAAGAAAGATTACACCTAAAATGCCCAAGAATTCCACTTTGAAATCTGCACAGAAACTTGCTTCTTCTCCTTGCTGCGGCAGTGAGGATTTAAGGGGTTTTTGGATGAATTTGGATGACTTTGGATGAGGGGGAATGGTGGAAAACTATCTAGGATAGGTGTAGGGCACGGCTAGGAGGGTTTTAGGTCAGAAACTATGGATTTGGGTGAAGGTTTGGCTCGGCAAAGGTGATGGACAGATTCTGGCGTGAATGGAGGATGGCTGGAATGATTTTCTGATTTTGTGTAGAATGAATGGTGATTTCGGCTAGGGTGTTTAGGAGCATATAAATAGGCACCTAAAACCCTAATTAAATCAGATTGGGCTAGGGTTTGTGCGGCACTTAAGTGAACATGGGCTAGGGTTTGTAATCAGATTTTTAAAGAGAAAAGGGCCTAGGGTTCGGCCACTAAGTGGGCTAGGGCTAGGGTTTGTAACCAGATTTTTGCATGTTAATTAGGTGGGCTTGGGTTAGGGTTTAGGTGCTGCATAGGTCCAAGAGGCAAGGATGGGTCATCCAAAAGCCCAAAGTCGAGAATAGAAACTCTCGAAATTGGAAACCTCCAAGAATAGAAACTTCCACTTTTAGAAACTTTGGTTGCCAATTCCGATTTAGGAAAGATCGACCCAAACAGGAAACTTTTAGGCTTAACTCTCCTACTTCAAGTAGGAAACCTCAAATCTTCAACTCTTCAATTCCGTCCCAACCTTGTGTTCCAAGCATGTCCTTTTCAATCCAAGCTCACTTTTCGCTCCAAAAGCTCCAAATTGCATCATTTCATGTAATACGTCCTTTAACCCTGAAAACACATGAAAGTAGCTTAAAAGACTACTTTAACGAAGAAAACATAACAAAAATGCATAAGAACTAGCTAACTAAGGCGCATAAATATGCTCCTATCATCGCCTATCCAATGTGTACCCAAGAAATCTGGAGTGACGGTTGTGGAGAATGTGGAGAATGAGCTTGTGCCCACCCGAATTCAAACCGGTTGGCGAGTGTGCAATGATTATAGGAAGCTAAACGCAACCACAAGGAAAGATCACTTCCCATTGCCGTTCCTAGATCAAATGCTCGAAAGGTTAGCAGGTCACTCTTTTTATTGCTTTCTTGATGGATACTCCGGTTATAATCAAATTGTTATTGCCCCGGATGATCAAGAAAAGAGCACTTTTACTTGTCCCTTCGGAACGTTTGCATATCGACGCATGCCATTTGGCTTGTGCAATGCCCTTGCCACGTTTCAAAGGTGTATGGTTAGCATCTTTTCTGATTATGTTGAGAGGATTATTGAGATATTCATGGATGATTTTAGTGTGTTTGGGAATTCATTTGATAATTGCTTGAATAATCTCACTTTAATCTTGAAACGTTGTGTTGAAACAAACCTTGTGTTAAATTGGGAGAAATGCCATTTTATGGTTAAACAAGGTATTGTTTTGGGTCATATAATTTCTGAACGAGGAATTGAGGTTGATAAGTCTAAAATAAATCTTGTACGCTACTTACCCTCTCCTACTTCGGTGAGAGAGGTTCGTTCTTTTCTTGGTCATGCAGGATTCTATAAACGATTTATCAAGGATTTCTCCAAGATTGCACAACCCCTATGCCGTCTCCTACAAAAGGATGTGTCATTTGAGTTCAACGAGGCATGTGAGAAGGCATTCAAGCATCTCAAGGACCTTCTCACCACGGCACCCATCATAACTCCCCCGGATTGGTCCATTCCCTTTGAATTGATGTGTGATGCATCGGATTATGCGCTTGGAGCTGTTTTGGGTCAAAGAAAAAATAAACAGCCACATGTTATTTATTATGCTTCACGCACTCTGAATGATGCTCAATTGAATTATTCCACAACCGAAAAAGAACTTTTGGCGGTTGTATTTGCTTTAGATAAATTTAGATCATATCTAATTGGTACTAAAGTAATTGTTTTCACTGACCATGCAGCCTTGAAATATCTTTTCACCAAAAAGGAGGCCAAACCGAGGCTCATTCGTTGGATGCTCTTACTTCAAGAGTTCGATATTGAAATTAGGGACAAGAAAGGATGTGAAAACGTGGTGGCCGACCACCTAAGCAGGTTGGTGCGTGAAGAAGAGGATCTTCCCATTTCCGAAACATTTCCGGATGAACAACTCTTGTCCGTTCAGGTAAGTGCTCCTTGGTACGCAGATTTGGTGAATTATTTGGTGACTAAACAAGTTCCTAGCACCCTAAACAAATTCCAACGTGATAAACTTAAAAAGGATGCTAGATTTTATGTTTGGGATGACCCATACTTGTGGAAATATTGTTCAGATCAGGTTATAAGAAGATGTGTGCATGAATCAGATTTTCACTCAATTTTAAGTTTTTGTCACACATATGCATGTGGGGGTCACTTTGGCACCCAAAGGACAGCTTTTAAGGTTCTTGAATGTGGTTTTTATTGGCCTACTTTGTTTAAAGATGCTAGAACCTTTTGTTTAACATGTGATCGCTGCCAAAGGACAGGTAATATTAGCCAAAAAGATCAAATGTCGCAGGTACCCATCTTTGTTGTTGAAATCTTTGATGTTTGGGGTATTGATTTTATGGGTCCTTTTCCTTCATCTTTTGGGTTCACTTACATATTACTTGCCGTTGATTATGTTTCAAAGTGGGTGGAAGCGAAAGCCACTCGAACTAACGATTCTAAAGTTGTGGCAGATTTTGTGAAAACTAATATCTTTTCTAGATTTGGGATGCCTAGGGTTCTAATAAGTGATGGAGGTTCTCATTTTTGCAACCGTACCATTGAGGCATTACTCAAGAAGTACCATGTGACGCATAAGGTTTCCACACCTTACCATCCCCAAACCAATGGCCAAGTTGAGGTGTCTAATCGTGAGATCAAACAAATTTTGGAAAAGACCGTTGGGCCAAATAGAAAAGATTGGAGCTTACGGTTGGATGATGCAATATGGGCGTATCGAACGGCTTACAAAACCCCTATTGGTATGTCTCCTTTTCGGCTTGTGTATGGCAAGCCATGTCATCTTCCCGTGGAATTAGAACATAGGGCACATTGGGCCATCAAGACCTTCAATTTGAATGTGGACCAAGCCGGAATTCATCGAAAGCTTCAATTGAGTGAACTTGATGAGATAAGGCATGAAGCTTATGAGAATGCTAGAATTTACAAAGAGAAGACCACGGCATTCCATGATAAGATGCTTCGAGGCAAGACTTTCGAAATTGGGCAGAAAGTGTTGTTGTTCAACTCCCGCCTTCGTCTATTCCCTGGTAAGTTACGTTCCAAGTGGGTTGGCCCGTTTGTTGTTACTAATCTTTTTGTGCATGGTGCAGTCCAAATTAAAAGCTTGAGAACCGGGCAAGAATTCAAGGTGAATGGACATCGCTTGAAGCCATATTACGAGCACTTTGTGGAGCATGTTGTGGAGGAGATTCCACTGCATGCCGTGGGTTCCATGGAGAAGTGAAGGTGTTCATCGTCCGGCTGGAAGACGTTAAAGCAAGCGCTTTAAGGGAGGCAACCCATTTATTCTGCTTGATTGTCAATTTATTACTTGTTTAATTATTTTTGGTTATGATTTTCTATTTTGAAACATTAACAAATATGCAAAGGATTTTAACATAAAACTTCATGGAAATGAACAGGAAACTGGGAAATAAAGAAACATAGCATAATACAAGAGAGAGCCTTCACAAAGGCTGCTTGGGAGAGGTCGCAGTAGTCGGCGGAGTCTCAGTAGTCGGCGGAATCTCAGCAGTCGGTGGGGCCACGGAAGGAGGAGGTATCAGAGGTTGATCAGTTGGAGCTTCACTACGCGGTGCCGCCCCAGAAGACGAAGGCAGATGCTGTTGGAACAAACCCACAAACCTCCGATGATCAAGTAAAATCTAACCATCAGACTCCTGCATCTGGTCAATTTTCCTTTTCATGTTTGTGGCATAGTTGTGTGCAAGCTTGTGCAATTGTTTATTCTCATGCTTGAGTCCTCTAATCTCCTCTTTGAGACTCATTACTTCAGCCGCCAACGATTCAACTTGACGGGTTCGAGCAAATAGGCGTTGGGCCATGTTGGACACAGAACCCGCACACTGCACGCTAAGAGCCAGAGACTCCTTCACAGCTAACTCATCATACCGTCTAGAGAGCAGTCTGTTATCTCTAGGGGTGATAATTTTCTGGGCCACCACCGCAGCAGTCATGTCATTTTTAATCACCGAATCCCCAACGGTAAGAGGACCAGTAGGGGATATGAAGGACGGGCGCCATATGTTGTCTGGAGAAGGAGGGGCTGCCTCTTCACCAAGGTTCAAGTCAAAACGACGGTCGGAAGGGCCAGACATATTTCAGAGGTTTTTGGAGAAAGAAGAGATGGGCTAAATCCAGAGGTTAGAGGTGCAAAGGGGAGTTTTACAAGCGGAATTTCAATGCACTTTGAAATGAACTACGCACCTCTATAAAAATCAGCATGTGATGGGATTTCAGAGATTGAAGAGGCGCCAACTTTCTCAAAAGTTGGGCTTGCTCACAAACCGCCAATTCCAGATATCGAAGAGTGTCAGCTTTCTCAGCCTCGTCAGCACCCGTCACACGCAAACTCAGCTTGGCGAAAATGATGGGCAGTCTGTCGAAGCGCCGATTCCAACCATCTGTCTCTCTCAGCCTCGTCAGCACTTGTCACATGCAATCTCTGCCCTCAACGAAGCTCAAAACTCGAAGCGCAAATTCCGGATATTAAATAGGCCTCTGCTTTATCGAGACGTATCAGCATCTGTCAAATTGCACATCTGCGTTGCGTAAATCACGCGCAATCTGTCGAAAATTTCTGGAGAAGCGGAATGCATGTGAAAACTACTGTTAAATTATCCCATGCTTGCCGACACGAGTAATGGAACAATGCCTTCCCAGCCATTAAGAAAATTCTATAAATGTTGAACTTCAAAGTGAAGCAGCCTCATCCAACTTTCAGCCTCACTTAACCTTTCATCCTCTCTGAAATGGCTTTCCAACAAACCCTCTCAGGTCACTCTGTATTCCTCATTCCTTGGGATACTCCTGCGAACAACCCATTCAAAGCAAAAGTATTTCATATCATGAAGGTTGAAAGCAAGAGTATCTCATATCATGCTTTCTCCCTGTCCTTCTCCTTGTCTTTGTTTTAGGACAAGGAGAAAGAGAGCAATCAGCCAGCCCTTGGTCTCACTCTTCCAATCTGGAAACGCTTCCTGATTGCTTACCTAGCCTTGCTCTCGAGTACTCATCTTCAACATCTTGTGCTTCCTCTTCGTCTCACATCTGCCTGGGGAACAAATAAGGGAAGTGAAAATGATGCCTCGAAGCATGTGGAGACAATTTGCCAATTCATCCTCAGCTAGGGACAAGGAGAAATAAAGCAAGAGGTGGGCACTTGGAAAGATTGAAGAAAGAAACAGACCAACACCTCTACCTCGTGCCCGCCCGCCGTGCAGAGGGAACAAGCAGAGAAGAATGCAGCTCGCACAATCAACCCAGCATAAGGAGTCCGAGTTGAAGAACTAAAGAAGCTGTCACATCTGCTTGGAGTACAAATAAGGAATTGAGCCTGCACAATCAACTCGAGAGCATAAGAAGTCTGAGTTGAAGAACTCAAGAAGCTTCAACAACATCGCCAAAGAGCAAAGCTTCGCCGTACAATTCCAATCCAGCTCAAGATCAAAGCTGTGGAAAGGCAACAAGATCATCTACCTCCATAACCAGATTTGCGTTCCTAAACTCTACTCTTTCTTGTTTTTACCTTGCTATATTTGTCATGTTCATTCGTTGTTTGTTTATTTGCTTGTTTTTGGTGTGAGTATATGCTTGAAACATTGAGGACAATGTTTGATTTAAGTGTTGGGGGGTAACTAGTGTTTTGCATGAAATTCGTAGAAAATTATCACCCATTACTTCTAGTGTTGTTCCTTGCTGTTTTAAGTATTTTTAAGCTGTTTTGGAGTGTTTCAGTGTGTTTTGACATAAAAACTTGAAAAATTGTTTTGAAAATCCCAAAAAGAGTTGTTTTTGTGTGCTTATTTGTGTCTTAGGGTACCTTCCAACACAATGATGAGGATTCGGTTTGTAATTGCATGACTGTTAAAGAGAGTTATAAACATGGATGAAAGTTGATTTACTCTTTATTTATGCTTGGTTGTGGTTATAACTTATGAAATCACATGTAATCAGTAAAGAGAAAAATTAGTTTTTCTAACATGCTTGAAGGAAGGAACTCAAACTAACGCTACAACCTTGTGAGACTTGAGCCTAAATGTTTATTTGGAGAGTTAAAATCTGTGCATTATTGTTTTCTAAAGTCGTTGCATGATCTCATTATTCTTTGCTTGGTTATTACTTAGAAGGCGTTTCATCATTTAGTTCCAAATGCTAGAACTCATGCCTATTTCATTCAAAGCATGCTATTGATTTGCATAACACATATTCAAGATGAAGTTGTGTAGTTACCACCACCAAAGCCAAACTGCCATTTATCCCATATCGTTATTTGTTTAAGTTAACCCCATTGAGCCTTGATAGCCTACATTCTTTGTTAAACCACGTTATCCTTACCTAGCCTAGTTTAAGACCATCCATACCCTTGTTCTTGAAGCATAGTAAAGCATGATTCATATTGAATTCTTTTTGACTAATGTATGGCAGAAAACAAGTGTGGGGGAAGTGATTCTTGTGTGTGTGTGTAGAAAAAGAAAAATTTGTGAAAAATAAAATGAAAAGAAGAAGAGTTGTGAAAAGAAAAGGAGTTGAAAAATATGTGAAAAAGAGTTTTAAAGTGTTGCTTGTTGAAGAAATGGTCCAAAACATCGAAATCGGCCCTAAATATTGCTTGAATTTTTCCTTCGGGTCTAAAAGTTGATTTCTGCAATCTAAGTGAATTCTAAGTGTCAATTTCATTACTTTGCTTGCTATTGCTTTAAGAACGATTTTTATCCTTATCCTTCATTTGTTAGCCATCACCCCAAGCCCCGTTACAACCCTTAACTTCATCTTGAGTGTCATGCGTTTCAATATGTGGAGTTTGAAATTGATATGAGCATATGGTGTCACTGGTTCTCGCATCTAAGTAGTAGCATTTCATCCATGAGATCATATCTAAACATGCTCCAGAAATCGCTTTCTATGTAATACATATATGTGAGCGTTCGTTTTCATGTTTACATCAATCTTCTCACATATGACTAGTATAGTGTGTGTAGTTAGAAAATCTGAGTGAAAATTAAGTGCATACTTTGTAAGGACTTGAGTAAATTCTCTAAGGCATGTTACTACATCAAAAACATTGTTTTAATCGATTAATTGTGAACAAGTAAGTGGTGACTATGATTAAGTATGTGCTTAAGTGTGAAGACAACTAAAATCTGTGGGGATGACAATTTTTAACATGACATGTGCATTGGAAATCCCTGAGGCAAACGTTGGAAGGCTTAGATTGGATTTTGTTCATTTTGTTGGGTTGGTTTTGTTTAGTTATTTTGTTTTGCTCGAGTACTAGCAAAAGCTAAGTGTGGGGGAATTTGATAGGAGCATATTTATGCGACTTAGTTGGCTTGTTCTTGTGCATTTATGTGTGTCTCTTTAGTTATTTTAGTGTTTAGAGTCATTTTTGTGTGCTTTCAGATTTTAAGGACAAAGTAGGCAAGAAGATGCATTTTGGAGCAAAATGGAGCTTGGAATGCATGTCACATATTTGGTACCAAGGTTTGGACGAAATTGAGGAATTAAAGAGGCTAGGAATGTGAAGAATTAATGTACAAAGGATCAAGAATTCAGCCACAAAAGAACACCCACTCCTTGCCGTGTAACCACATAGCATTCCCTTTGGATTCCCATGCATGCTTAATCATTCTTGTCCCCTAAAATATTTCTGATTTCATGCCTCAATTCACTCAATTATCACACTCAATTGCTGCATACATCTTGTTCCCTTCACCCATCAGATTTCACACAACTTTCACAACCATTCCATGCACCAATTGATGCTCCATCATCCAAATTTGGGATCCAATGCTGTGTGCAACACATGTTGCTGCACCTTTGGCTAATTTCTGAAACATTTCACCTCCCTTTTTCATTTCCATGCAATGAACAAAATCATTCATGCTCCCTAGCTGAAATACCACTCCATTTTACCCTCCATACTTTGCATCATTGCTCCATTTTCATCCTTGGACCATTGCACACCACAAATTCACCCTCCTTGCTGTGCATTTTCCCCACTGCCCAATCTGATTCTCTAGGGTTTTTGGGGCCTATATATTCATGTTTACACCCCTTGGCAAAGGGTACACAATCTCATATTCACCATTCATCACAGAAATTCGTCCATACTCACCCTAGGCAGCAAAACACCCCAAAAACACCATTCTAGTGACCAGAAAATATCACAGCCACTCCACCTTCTTCCACCCTCTTTGCCGAAGTTCTTCACCACCCTTCCACCACCAAACACTCCTCCACACTCACCATAAACCTTTCCATACCATTCCCCGTCCATTCTACACCATAGAACTACCCAAAATCTGTCCGCAAACCAATCTGCCACAAGCAAGGGAAAGGAGGAATCTTGGATGCACTTGCTGCCAAGTTGGAGCATTCTAGGTGTTTTCTTTCTTTGGATTTTAATGTCTAATTCATGTAATCTTTGTTTTGCTTTAAGTATGATTGGCTAATTTCGTTTTGGCTAAGGGTGGATTCAAAACCATGATTATATATGTGAAATAAATTGATTACTTTCAGTTATCGTTGTATAAGTCGTGAATACAATTTGCTTAACCGTTGAATTTAAAACTTATTCTTGCATGTTGATTGAGAGTGCACGCTTAATTTGCATACTTGAATTTGGTGCTAGGATATAAATTTGTTTCACCTAATCGTTATGAGTTTATATTCGCAAGTAGTGAAGGTCGCTAGTCACGATCGTGTTAAGTAGATTCCTGGCAAGAGTATCATGCTTTTCATAGTTACGAATGCCTTGTCGATGCTTATGATTTCCAAAGAACATAATGATTCTAACTTGTCATAACTTTGTGTTACAATCTGTTTTCCTTGCAATCTGTCCATTTAGTTCATTTTCGTCCAAATCAATTCCCCATTTATTTTGAAGTCCTAGATTAGTAGAAAGTGTGTTGGTTTATGTTTTTAAGTGTTTTGGTACAAGTTAAAACCTAAATTCGTCCAAATTGCTGCTTTGTGTTCAAAACTGCCCAGAATGTGTTTTTAAGGCAGTTTTGAGTCTTTTAGTTGCTGTTTTGAGTTATTGGTTTGTTTTAGTACTTTAAACGTGAGTTTTGCATTCTTTGAGTCTAATCTAGTGTTTTAAACTTTGTTTTTACATTTCTAAGTCAGTTTTCAAGTGTTTAGCAATCCCTCCTAATCCCCGGTTTAGAACGATCCCTACTTGCATACTTTGCTACATATGATAAAAAGAGGGTTTAATTTTGTGTGTTAACTTATTTCTCACATCAGTGATTTTATGCTTGAAACATTGAGGACAATGTTTGATTTAAGTGTTGGGGGGTAACTAAGTGTTTTTTATGCAAATTCGTGGGATTTTATCACCCATAACTTCAAGTGTTGTTCCTTGCTGTTTTTAGGCTGTTTTGGTGTGTTTTAGTATGTTTTGTTCTAAAAATCCGAAAATCCCAGAAAAAATTGAAAAATTGTTTTGAAAAAACCAAAAAGAGTTGTTTTTTATTTGTTTTTGTGTGTTTGTTTATGTCTTAGGGTACCTTACAACACAATGATGAGGATTTGATTTGTAATTGCATGGCTGTTAAAGAGAGTGATTAACATGGATGAAAGTTTGATTTACTCTTTGTTTATGCTTGGTTGTGGTTATAACTTATGAATTCACATGTAATCATAAAGGAAAAAATTAGTTTTTGTAACATGCTTGAAGGAAGGAACTCAAACAAACGCTACAACCTTGTGAGACTTGAGCCTAAACGTTTATTTGGAGAGTTAAAATCTGTGCATTATTGTTTTCTAAAGTCGTTGCATGATCTCATTATTCTTTGCTTGTTCACTACTTAGAAGGCGTTTCATCATTTAGTTCCAAATGCTAGAACTCATGCCCATTTCATTCAAAGCATGTTATTGATTTGCATAACACATATTCAAGATGAAGTTGTGTAGTTACCACCACCCCAGCCAAAATGCCGTGTGCCCTACCTCACTTTTATGTTTAAGTTAACCCCTTCGAGCCTTGTTAGCCTACATTCTTTGTTAACCACATTATCCTCACCTAGCCTAGTTTAGGACCATCCATACCCTTCTTCTCAAAGCATAGTAAAGCATGATTCAAATTGAATTCCTTTTGATTAATGTATGGCAGAAAACGAGTGTGGGGGAAGTGGGAGTTAGTGTGCCATAGGCACGGGTAGAAAGAAAAGAAAAGAAAAAATGCGTGAAAAGAAAGAAAGAACAAAAAAAAAAGTGTGAAAAGTATGAAAAAAAAAATAATAAGAGTTGAAAAGATGTTGTTTGTTGAAGAAAGGGTCCAACACTATGAATTCAGCCCTAAGTATTGCTTGAATCTTCCCTTCGTGTTTTAAAAGTTGATTTCTGCAATCTAAGTGAATTCTAAGTATCAATTTCATTACTTTGCTTGCTATTGCTTTAAGAACGTTTGTCATCCCTATCCTTCATTTGTTAGCCAACACCCCAAGCCCCGTTACAACCTTTGACTTCAATCTTGAGTGTTATGTGTTTCATTTTATGGAGTTTGAATTTGGTATGAGCATATGGTGTCACTGGTTCTCGCATCTAAGTAGTAGCATTCCATTCATGAGATCATATCTAAACATGCTTTTTAACTCCAGAAATTGCTTTCTTTGTGATACATATATGTGAGCGTTCGTTTTCATATCTACATCAATCTTCTCACATATAACTAGTATAGGGTGTGTAGTTAGAAAATCTGAGTGAAAATTGAGTGCATATCTTGTAAGGAATTGAGTGATTTTTCTAAGGCATGTTACTACATTCAAAACATTGTTTAAATTGGTTAATTATGAACTAGTAAGTGGTGACTATGATTAAGTATGTGCTCAAGTGTAAAGATGACTCAAATATGTGGGGATAATGATTTTTAACATGTCATGTGCATTGGAAATCCCTGAGGCAAATGTTGGAAGCTTTAGGTTGTGATTTATTTGTTTTGTTTTGTTTTATTTCTCTGTTTTGCTCGAGGACTAGCAAAAGCTAAGTGATATGATATTAAATAGCACTCAAATTAAACCCTCTTTTTGTCAAATTGTAGTGAAGATGTAAGTAGGGATCGTTCTAGACCGGGGATTAGGAGGGATTGCTAAACACTTAGAAACTGACTTAAAAACTCAAAAACAAAGTTTAAAACACTAAACTAGACTCAAAGAATGCAAAACTAAAGGTTAAAACACTTAAACAAACCTAAAAACCAAAACAGCAACTAGAAGGCTCAAAACTGCCTAAAAACCACTTTCTGGGCAGTTTTGAGCACCTACACTAATTTGGACGAAATTTGATGAAAACTTGAATCAAAATACTTAGAAACACAAATCAAAACACTTTCTAACTAATCTAAGACTTCAAATTAAAGGGGGATTTGTTTTGGACGAAAATTTAACACAAAAACAGAAACTTAAAATTAAACAGATTGTAAAACGTTTTTGGGTGAAAAGGATGGATAAAGGGCTAGTTAGGAGGTTCTTCTCCACACATGTCCCACTTGCAAACAAAACGATTTTCAGTTGTTCTTCCGATAAACTATGAATACTCAACGCCCCAAATTAACCGTGAATTGCACTAATTAACCCTCAGTTTTTCCACAAGTTATTAAGTTGGATGATTGCATACGACAACCCAAAACATTCCCTACAAGTTCCCTACATGAATTGCATAATAGAGATACAAGCAAGAATCATTACGTTCTATGAAAAACATAAGCATTGACGAAGCATTCGTTACTATGAATTGCATGAAACTTATGCTAAGAATTCATTCAACGCGATCGGTTTCAAGCGACCTTCACTACTTGTGATTATAAGATTGTAACTATTAGGTGAAACTCCCTCATAATCTAGCATCATATTCATGCATGAAAACTAAGCGTGCACTCTCAATCAACATACACAAATAAGTTATCAATCAAATAGATGAACGAATTGAATCCATAACTTATGAAATAACAACTGAATGTAATCGAATCAAATTGCAAGCATGTACATGGTTTCGAATTACCCCCCAACTAAGGGGGTTTAGTTCCTCATACTCACAACATAAAGTTTATTGAATTGAAACATCGAAGACATAAGAAAGATTACACCTAAAACGCCCAAGAATTCCAACTTGAATTTCTGCACGTCAAGCTCCTCTTCTCTTCTCCTTGCTGCGGCAGAGATGGTTAAGGGGACTTTTGGATGTGATTTTGGTTTAGGAAGGGAATTAGGATGGTATGGTGGTGCGGCAAGGTGTGTGGGTGGTGTATGGAAGTGTAGAATGGTGTATAGAGGTGGAGAATGGTGGCTGGAATGGATGATGGCTGCGGCAAGGTGGGGAATAGGGTTTTGACGAATTTCTGAATATAGAGGTAGATCCCTTGCGGCAAGGTGTAAAAAACATATATATAGGCACCTAAAACCCTAATTAAATCAGATTGGGCTAGGGTTAGGTGCGGCTACCTAAATGGACTAGGGTTAGGGTTTGTAAAATAGGGCTTCTAGGATGGAAAGGTGCGGCATGGGCTTAGGGTTTATAATCAGATTTTTGCATGTGAACAAGGCCTAGGTGCGGCTGATTAAGTGGGCTAGGGTTAGGGTTTAGGTGCGGCATAGGTCCAAAAGGTAAGGATGGGTCATCCACAAGCCCAAAGCCGAGAATAGAAACTCTCGAAATTGGAAACCTCCAAGAATAGAAACTTCCAACTTTAGAAACTTTGGTTGCCAATTCCGATTTAGGAAAGATCAACCCAAAATGGAAACTTTTAGGCTTAGCTTTCCTACTTCAAGTAGGAAACCTCAAATCTTCAACTCTTCAATTCCATCCCAACCTTGTGTTCCAAGCATGTCCTTTTCAATCCAAGCTCACTTTTTGCTCCAAAAGCTCCAAATTGCATCATTTCATGTAAGTAAGGCGCACAAATATGCTCCTATCACTAAGTGTGGGGGAATTTGATATGGGCATATTTATGCACCTTAGTTAGCTTGTTCTTATGCATTGTCGTTATGTTTTCTTAGTTAAAGTAGTCTTTTAAGCTATTTCCATGTGTTTTCAGGTTTTAAGGGCAAAGCATATAAAAAGATGCATTTTGGAGCCTTTTAGAGCAAAATGGAGCTTGGGATGCATGTCACATATTTGGAGCCAAAGGTTTGGACGAATTTGAAGACTTAAAGATGAAGATTCCTACTCAAGCAAGGTTTCCTACTTGAAGAAGGAAAGTTAAAGTCAAAGAATCAGCTCAAGTGAAGAAATCTTATCCAAAACATCATCCATAACCTTATCTTAGCTTATCTTATCCAAACAAACCTTATCCTAATCCTAATCTACCTATATTTCAGCTGCAAGGGAGGGTTCCTAACTATATTAGGATGCTTAAAATCAGATTTCTAGAAGACCTAATCCTTTCCTACAAAGGTGGCGCCTAGAACCTTTCTAGAAGACCCTTGCCTTGCATGACAATTCAGCCACTTTCCCTCCAATTCTTGCCGTGAGTTTTCACCTAATTCCCTTGGGATTTTGGTTTCTAGAAGCCCTTATTCTTTCCTAGTTTAATGCCGCACCTTAGCCTCCCATTCCCTTTGGATTTCTGACTTGTTTTCCCTCTAGGATTGTGTGTTATTTTCCTATGCAAATGAGACCTTTAAATCCTTTTCCTTTGCTACCTAGGGGCTGTGATTTTCAGCCTATAAATACACCCCTTTGCCGCACCATTCAATCACCACCCTCTACCATATTTTTCTACATTCATACATGCATTAAACACACTCATCCCTCTTGTGCCGTGACTATTGCAAGGAAGGAAGGAGAAGGAACAAACTGGTGCCGTGCCTTTGCCCAAGACTTGGGAGTTTTGGAGCGTTTCTAGGTGTTTTCTATCTTTGATTTCAATGTTTAATTTAAGTTATCTTTGTGTAAGTGCGATTATGAGGAACTAAACCCCCCTTGGCTAGGGGGGATTCGAAACCATAGTTATGCATGCTATATGATTTGATTACTTCTAATTGTGTTTCATAAGTTGTGGATTCAATTTACTTATCTATGAATTAAAACTGATTTGTGTATGTTGGTTGAGAGTGCACACTTAATTTTCATGCATAAGTTTGATGCTAGAATATAAGGTGATAGGAGCATATTTATGCGACTTAGTTAACTTGTTCTTGTGCATTTACGTTGTGTTTTCTTAGTTATTTTAGTGTTTAAAGTCATTTTTGTGTGTTTTCAGATTCTAAGAACAAAGTATGCAAGAAGATGCATTTTGGAGGCCTTTGGAGCAGTTTCGGGTTTGGAATGGATAACAAATGCATAGAGCAAGGTGGATGGACGAAATTGAAGACTTAAAGAGGCTAAGAATGTGAAGAATTAGTGTACAAAGGATAAAGAACTCAGCCACAAAAGGGTGTCACTCCACAATGCACCTTCCTTGCCGTGCAAATCACCATTGTATTCCCTTTGGAATCCCATGCCATGCTTAATCACCCTTGTCCCCTACATTAATTCGGATTTCATGCCTCAATACATTTAATTATTACACTCAATTGCTGCATACCTCTTGTTCCCTTCACCCATCAGATTTAATACAACTTTCACAACCATTACATGCACCAATTGATGCTCCATCAGCCACCTTTGGAATCCCATGCTGTGTGCAACACATGTTGCTGCACCTTTGACTCATTTCTGAAACATTTCACCTCCCTTTTCATTTCTATGCAATGTGCACAATCATTCATGCTCCCTAACTGCAACACCACTCCATTTTACCCTCCATACTTTGCATCATTACTTCATTTTCATCCTTGGACCATTGCACAGCACAAATTCACCCTCCTTGCTGTGCATTTCCTCCATTGCCTAACCTGATTCTCTAGGGTTTTTAGGGCCTATATATACATGTTTACACCCCTTGGCCAAAGAGACCACCCTCCCATATTCATCATTCATCACAGAAAATTCGTCCATACACACCCTAGGCAGCAAAACACCCAAAAAACACCATTCTAGTGCCCAGAAAACATAACAGCCACTCAACCTTCTTCCACCCTCTTTGCCGAGTTCTCTACCACCCTCCAACCATCAAACACTCCTCCACACTCACCCTAAACTTTTCCATACCATTCCCTATCCATTCTACACCAAAAAACTACCCAAAACCTGTGCACAAACCAAACTGCCACAAGCAAGGGAAAGGAGAAATCTTGGATGCACTTGCTGCCAAGTTGGAGCATTCTAGGTGTTTTCTTTCTTTGGATTTTAATGTCTAATTCATGTAATCTTTGTTTTGCCTTGAGTATGATTGGCTAATTTTGTTTTGGCTAAGGGTGTTGATAGGAGCATATTTATGCGCCTTGGTTTAGCTTGTTCTTGTGCATTTATAGTATTTTTCCTTAGTAAAGTAGTCTTTTAAGCTAGTCTTATGTGTTTTCAGGTTTTAAGGGCAAAGTATGCAAAGGGAAGCATTTTGGAGTCTTTTGGAGCAAATTAGAGCTTGGAATGAAGATCATATGCTTGGAGCCATGAGGATGGACGAAATTGAAGACTTGAAGATGATGATTCCTAGTTGAATCAGGTTTCCTAGTTGAATTGGGAAACCTAGAAGATTGAATTCCCTACTTGAACAAGGTTTCCTACTTGGAGTAGGAAATGTAAACCCCAAATAGCATCAAGTTGCAGCTACAAGGAAATGATTTCCAAGTCCAAGAAGGAAAGGTTTCCAAGATGAAGAATGAGAAGAATTCCAAGTCAAGGGAGGATTGAGACATGTTTTCCTAATGCTAGAAGGACTCCTAAGTGTTGTAGGACACAAATGAGAAGTTTCTAGAGTGTTCCCCTCCTTGCCGTGAGTTTCCTACATTTCCTATCAGTTTTGGGGCTTTCTAGAAGCCCTGTCCCTAATCCCTACATTGGTGCCGCACCCTAGCCTTCTAGATGCCCTAATCCCTTGCCTTGCAAGGCTTTCTAGAAGCCTTATCCCCCCTTGACCCTTGCCGCACCCTTATTCCCTTATCCCTTAGGATTTCTGATTGTTTTAACCTATTTCTTTGTGGATTTGGCTTTCTAGAAGCCTTAAACCTAATTTACCTAGGGTTAGAAGCCTATATAAAGCAGCCACACCCATCCATTCATTCATACACTCCACAAAAATCAGAAATTCGCCCAAACCTCTCCACCCCTTTGCCGCAGCCACCAAACACCCTTGTCCCTAGTTTTTAAGTTCTTGCCGCACCATTCCCTTCCCCTAAACACAACTACATCCCTCCATCACCATTCATCCATACACCTAAGGCCCTAAACCTGTCCCTACACCCTTTGCCGCACCAAGGAGGAGGAGAAGGAAGCTTGCAAGTTCATGCAATTCAAGTTCGCGTCGCTGGAATTTCTAGGTGTTTCTTTTCCTTTGATTTCAATGTTTCAATTCAATTCTCTTTGTTTTGTGTGTATGAGGAACTAAACCCCCCCTTGGCTAGGGGGGGATTCGAAATACATGTTTATGCTTGCGATATGATTTGATTACTTCTAATTGCGTTTCATAAGTTGTGAATTCAATTTACTTATCTATGTGAATTACATTGATTTGTGTGTGTTGGTTGAGAGTGCACGCTTAATTATCATGCATAAATTGAATGCTAGGATATAAGGAAATTTCACCTAATCGTTATGGACTTATATTCACAAGTAGTAAAGGTTGATGATCTCAATCGCGTTAAGTAAATTCTTGGCATAAGTTTCATGCAATCATAGTAACGAGTGCTTCGTCAATGCTTATGGTTTTCATAGAACTTAATGATTCTTGCTTGTATCTCTATTATGCAATCATGTAGGGGACTTGTGGGGAATGCTTTGGGTTGTCGTATGCAATCATCCAATTCAATAACGTTAGGAAAATCTGAAGGTTAATTTAAGCGGACCTAATTAACTTGGAGCGTTGAGAATTCATGGGTTATTGAAAAGCAATTGGAAATCGTTTTGAATGCAAGTATAACATGTGTGGAGATGAACCCCTTAGCTAGCCTTCCATCCATTGTTTTAAGCCAAATTCGTTTTAAAATCTGTTTTGATTTACAAGTTTATGTTTTGTTTTCAATTTTGTAAAAACCAAATCCCCCTTTGTTTTCAAGTGTCAAATTAGTTAGAAAGTGTGTTAGTTTGTGTTTTTAAGTGTTTTGAGTCAAGTTAAAACCTATTTTCGTCAAAATCTTGTTTAGAGTTCAAAACTGCCCAGAAAGTGTTTTTAAGGCAGTTTTGAGTGTTTTTGTGTTCTTTTGAGTCTTTTGGTTTGTTTTGGTGTTTTGAGTTATAGTTTTACATTCTTTGAGTCTAGTTAGTGTTTTAAACTTGTTTTTACGTTTTTGAGTCAATTCCAAGTGATTTTGCAATCTCTCCTAATCCCCGGCCTAGAACGATCCCTACTTACGTATTTTGCTACAATTGATAAAAAGAGGGTTTAATTTGTGTGCTTATAGATATCGCATCAGGTGTATTCAAAACCATGATTATATATGTGAAATAAGTTGATTACTTCCAGTTATCGTTGCATAAGTCGTGAATACAATTTGCTGAACCGTTGGATTTAGAACTTATTCTTGCATGTTGATTGAGAGTGCACGCTTAATTTGCATGCTTGAATTTGGTGCTAGGATATAAATTTGTTTCACCTAATCGTTATGAATTTATATTCGCAAGTAGTGAAGGTTGCTAGTCACGATCGTGTTAAGTAGATTCCTGACAAAAAGTATCATGCTTTTCATAGGTACAAATGCCTTGTCGATGCTTATGATTTCCAAAGAACGTAATGATTCTAACTTGTGTCTTTATCATGCTGTTCATATAGAGAACTTGTTAGGAATAATTTGTTTACGATGCATATTCATCCAATTCAATGATTCTAGGGAATTCTGAAGGTTAATTTAAGCGGACCTAATTGACTTGGAGTGTCGAGGTTCATAACTTATTGAATTGATAACTGCAAATTGATTTACGTTGCGTATATTTCATGCGTGGAGAAGAACCCCTTAGCTATTCCATCATCCATTGATTCATCACAATTTTGTCTTACAATCTGTTTTCTTTACAATCTGCCAAATTAATTTAATTTCGTCCAAACACAATTCCCCCATATTTTGTTGAGTCTTAGTCATTCAAATCTGTGTTATTTTGTGTTCTTAAGCATTTGCAGTCATAAACACCTTGGAATCCGTCCAAATTAAGTTCAAGTTTCTTTTTGAGTCAATTTGATTGTTTTAGGCAGTTTTGAGTGCTTTAAATTTGTTTTGAGTCATAGTAGTCTTGTTAGAGTCTTTAAGTTTAGTTTTTGTGTTTTTAATCAATTTATATTAGATTAGCACCCCTAGTTAATCCCCGGTTAGAACGATCCCTACTTACATCATTACTACAATTCTCACAAATAGGGTTTAATTTGTGTGTTAGCATAATTTTCACATCAAATTTTGGCGCCGTTGCCGGGGATTGACAAAGTCACTAATCCCTTGTCTTGAGTCTTGTTTAAATTGTCTAGTTTCTGTTTTGTTTTAATTTTGCACCGTGTATAGGCACCTTATTTCCTTACTTGTGCCGAGTCTATTAAGTTGGTTACTAACTTTGTTTGCTCTTGTGTGTAGGTACTAGTTTATGACCCGCA
>VIEB01001726.1:36953-50812 GCA_006547085.1 Malus baccata
CGCCGCACGAGACCGACGACCTTGACGGTCGACGGCTCGCGACGGGCACGACAGTCGTACGCATCAAGCGTGAAATACAAGAAACAAAAACAATCCAAGGGATTAGCAAAATTGCTAATCCCCGGCAACGGCGCCAAAATTTGATATGATATTTTACTAGCACACAAATTAAACCCTCTTTTTGTCAAATTGTAGTGAAGATGTAAGTAGGGATCGTTCTAGACCGGGGATTAGGAGGGATTGCTAAACGCTTGGAAACTGACTTAAAAACTCAAAAACAAAGTTTAAAACACTAAACTAAACTCAAAGAATGCAAAACTAAAGGTTAAAACACTTAAACAAACATAAAACCCAAAACAGCAACTAGAAGCCTCAAAACTGCCTAAAAACCACTTTCTGGGCAGTTTTGAGCACCTACACTAATTTGGACGAAATTGGTTGAAAACTTGAATCAAAACACTTAGAAACACAAATCAAAACACTTTCTAACTAATCTAAGACTTCAAAATAAAGGGGGATTTGTTTTGGACGAAATTTGAAAACAAAACAGAAACTTGAACTTAAACAGATTGTAAAACGGTTTTGGATGAAAAGGTTGGATAAAATGTTAGTTAGGAGGTTCTTCTTCACACATGTCACACTTGTAAACAAAACGATTTTCAGTTGTTCTTCCGATAAACTATGAATACTCAATGCCCCAAATTAACCGTGAATTGCACTAATTAACCCTCAGTTTTTCCACAAGTTATTAAGTTGGATGATTGCATACGACAACCCAAAACATTCCCTACAAGTTCCCTACATGAATTGCATAATAGAGATACAAGCAAGAATCATTACGTTCTATGAAAAACATAAGCATTGACGAAGCATTTGTTACTATGAATTGCATGAAACTTATGCTAAGAATTCATTCAACGCGATCGTTTTCAAGCGGTCTTCACTACTTGGGATTATAAGATTGTAACTATTAGGTGAAACTGCCTCATAATCTAGCATCATATTCATGCATGAAAACTAAGCGTGCACTCTCAATCAACATACACAAATAAGTTATCAATCAAATAGATGAACGAATTGAATTCACAACTTATGAAATAACAACTGAATGTAATCAAATCATATTGCAAGCATGTACATGGTTTCGAATTACCCCCCAACTAAGGGGGTTTAGTTCCTCATACTCACAACATAAAGTTTATTGAATTGAAACATCGAAGACATAAGAAAGATTACACCTAAAACGCCCAAGAATTCCACTTTGAATTTCTGCACGTCAAGCTCCTCTTCTTCTTCTCCTTGCTGCGGCAGAGATGGTTAAAGGGATTTTTGGATGTGGTTTTGGTTTAGGAAGGGAGTTAGGATGATATGGTGGTGCGGCAAGGGGTATGGATGGTGTATGGAGGTGTATAATGGTGGCTGGAGTAAAGGATGGTTGCGGCAAGGAGGGATTAGGGTGATGGTGGCTGCGGCAAGGTGGGGAAAAAGGGTTGGATGATTTTCTGATTTGTGGAGAGGGAGCATATGTGCGGCTAGTGTGTAGAAATATATATATAGGCACTTAAAAACCCTAGCAAATCAGATTAGGGCCTCTAAAACACAAATCCATCAGAAATTAGGTTGAAACAATTAGAAATTTAGTGGGAAAAAGGGCCTTGGGTGCGGCTGGTTAGTGGGCTAAGGTTAGGGTTTCTAGAAACCCTAACAAGGCAAGGTAAAGTGATTCTAGAAGGCCCAGGTGCGGCATAGGATGAAGGTCCACAAGGAATTTGGGTTTAGGTCATCTAAAAGCCCAACGCTAAGAATAGAAACTCTCGAAAATGGAAACTTCCAAGAATAGAAACTTCCACTTTTAGAAACTTTGGTTGCCAATTCCGACTTCTTTGTTCTTCACTTTCATTTCTTCATTTCTTAAGCTCCTTTGACCTTCAAACTCGTCCATTCCTCGTGCTCCATTTGCATACACAACATTCCGGCTCAATTTTGCTCTAAACTGCTCCATTTCGCACTTCTTTGCATACTTCGTCTCTAAACCTGAAAACACATGAAAGTAGCTTAAAAGACTACCTTAACGAAGAAAACATAACAAAAATGCATAAGAACTAGCTAACTAAGGCGCAAAAATATGCAACTATCAATTTTCTACCCTATTTCCTTTTGAATTTTGGTTTCTAGAAGCCTTATCAGTTCACACTCTTTGTGCCGCACCTTATTTCCCATTCCCTTTGGGTTTTTGACTTGTTTTCCTTATAGGATTGTATGTTATTATCCTATGCAGTTTAGGCTTTTAAAACCTTGTCCTTGGCTACCTTGGAGTTGGGATTTTCAGCCTACAAATACAAGCCTTGCCACCCCCTTTCATTCACAACCTCTCATACACATTCATTCATTCCACAAATTCAGAAATTCGCCCAAACTCTCTCCACACCTTTGCCGCACCATCCCCATCCCCTAAACACTACTACATCCCTCCATAACCATGCATCCATACCCCTAAGGCTCTAAACCTGTCCCTACACCTTTGCCGCACCAAGGAGGAGGAGAAGGAAGCTCGGAAGTTCATGCAATTCAAGTTGACGTCGCTGGAATTTCTAGGTGTTTCCTTTCCTTTGATTTCAATGTTTAAATTCAATTCTCTTTGTTTTGTGCGTATGAGGAACTAAACCCCCCCTTGGCTAGGGGGGGATTCGAAATACATGTTTATGCTTGCGATATGATTTGATTACTTCTAATTGCGTTTCATAAGTTGTGAATTCAATTTACTTATCTATGTGAATTACATTGATTTGTGTGTGTTGGTTGAGAGTGCACGCTTAATTATCACGCATAAATTGAATGCTAGGATATAAGGAAATTTCACCTAATCGTTATGGAATTATATTCACAAGTAGTAAAGGTTAATGATCTCAATCGCGTTAAGTAAATTCTTGGCATAAAGTTTCATGCAATCATAGTAACAAGTGCTTCGTCAATGCTTATGGTTTTCATAGAACTTAATGATTCTTGCTTGTATCTCTATTATGCAATCATGTAGGGGACTTGTGGGGAATGCTTTGGGTTGTCGTATGCAATCATCCAATTCAATAACGTTAGGAAAATCTGAGGGTTAATTTAAGCGGACCTAATTAAGTTGGGGCGTTGAGAATTCATGGTTTATTGAAAAGCAATTGGAAATCGTTTCGTATGCAAGTATAACATGTGTGGAGATGAACCCCTTAGCTAGCCTTCCATCCATTCATTTAAACCAAATTCGTTTACAATCTGTTTTGTTTTACAAAGTTTTTGTTTTGTTTTCAAATTCGTCAAAACCAAATCCCCCTTTATTTTCAAGTGTCAAAATAGTTAGAAATCAATTTAGTTTGCGTTTTTTGAGTCAAGTTAAACCCAATTTTCGTCAAAATCTTGTTTAGAGTTCAAAGCTGCCCAGAAAGTGGTTTTAAGGCAGTTTTGAGTGTTTTTGTGTTATTTTGAGTCTTTTGGTTTGTTTTGGTGTTTTAAGTTATAGTTTTACATTCTTTGAGTCTAGTTAGTGTTTTTAAACTTGTTTTTACATTTTTGAGTCAATTCCAAGTGAGTTTGCAATCCCTCCTAATCCCCGGCCTAGAACGATCCCTACTTACATACTTTGCTACAATTGATAAAAAGAGGGTTAATTTGAGTGTTTGCGTGCTAGTTAATATCATATCAAATTTTTGGCGCCGTTGCCGGGGATTAGCAACTTTGCTAATCCCTTGGATTGTTATTTTCGTTTTTCTTATTAGATCAGATTCTTATGTTATTTTGTTTCTTGTTTTAGGTACTTGCTTATGACTCGGAGTTCTAATCCGCTTCACCAACATATTTTAGACTTTGACGACGATTTTGAGCGTGAATTGAGACGTAGGAGGAAGAACCCGGAACCTAGTGAATCAAGTGCAAGTTCCGAGTTCGTTTCTGAATTTGAAGAGGAAGTGGAAGACATGGCAGCGGACAACCGAACGATCAAGGAGCTTTCCGCTTCGGGATTGGATAATGCCGCACCTCTATGTATCCAATACCCTAGGGCGGCTCCGGACAAAACTGCCAAGTTCGAATTGAAGTCAAGCTTGTTACATCACATTCCGAAGTACCATGGGCTGTCCATGGAAAATCCGAACAAGCACTTGCAGGAGTTTGAAGTTGTTTGCTCAAGCATGACTCCGGTGAACCTGGATGAGAGCATCTTGAAGATGAAGGCTTTTCCCTTTTCTCTCCTAGAGAAGGCGAAAGATTGGTTGTACGAATTGGCTCCCGGAACTGTCTCATCATGGGCGAGCATGAAACGAGCTTTCTTGGAGAAGTTTTTCCCAACTTCTCGAGTCATCCTCTTACGCAAAAGGATAAGTGGCATTCAACAAGATGAAGGTGAATCTTTCCCTACTTATTATGAACGTTTTAAATCTCTTGTTGCTTCATGTCCACAGCATCAAATGAAGGAGGAACTACTTCTACAATACTTCTACGAGGGACTTCTACCAATTGAACGTCAAATGCTAGATGCCTCAGCGGGAGGAGCGTTGGTGGACAAGACCCCTACGGCTTGATGTGAGAATTACTTGACACACAAATGAAACCCTATTGATGACAATTGTAGTAATGATGCAAGTAGGGATCGTTCTAGACCGGGGATTAACTAGGGATGCTAATCAACAAATATAAGACTCAAAAACACTAAACTAGACTCTATAAACTCAAAACTAACTTAAAACACTCAAAACAGCAAATAACAATAAAAAAGACTCAATTCTAGACCTAACAAGTGATTTGGACGAAAATATAACTTTAAAAGACTCAAAAGATTTAAAGGAAACAAGTTTTGACTCTAAAAGCAAGACTTAAAAGCAAGGGGTTTTGTTTTGACGAAAATTGAACTTTAAAACTTAAACTTTGAAAACAAACTTAAAACAAAACAGATTGTGATGAAATAGAATGATGAGAAACTAGTTAGAGGGTTCCTTATCCACACATGAACATATGCATATAATTTGATTCCCAGTTATGACTTCAACAAACGATGAATGACAATGTTCCAAGTTAATTAGGTCCGCTTAAATTAACTCTTAGATTTCCCTAGATTCATTGGATTGAATGGAATACGCATTACAACCAAATTATTCCTCATCAAAGTCCCTAACTATGGAATACGCATGATAGAGACATTCAACAAAGATCATTAAGTTCAACGGAAATCATAAACATTGACTAGGCATTCATAACTATGGAATACGCATGTTAATCCAGCCTAGGGTTTACTTAAACACAATCGTGACTAGCGATCTTTACTACTCATGAATATAAGTTCATAACGATTAGGTGAAATTCCCTTATATCCTAGCATCAAGTTTAGGCATGCAAATTAAGTGTCGACCCTCAACCCACATACATAAACAAGTTCTTAATCAAAACAGAAAAGTAAACCACATCTAAAGTTCATGAATTCATAACTGGAGTAAATCAAATCATAACCAACATATGTCCATGGCTTCAAATTTGCCTCTAACTAAAAAGAAATTAGTTCCACATGCTTAACATAATTGAACAGCAAGTTAAATTAAACATGAACATAGAATTAAAAGAAGAAAGAATTCCAAACACTCAAATAGTTGCAGATTGCATAGGCACGGCACTACTCCTCCTCTCCTTCAATGGTGGCGGCACAAGGTGGTTATGGTGGTTGAATGGTTGGTTATATGGAGGAATGGATGGGGAAGGTTTAGATATGTAGGGAGAGGCATGGGAAGGCTTGGAGAATGGTTAATTTCTGGATGATTTGAATGAGGTTGCTGCCATGGTATTTATAGGAAGAGGATGGACTTGTTGAACACAAAATTCTGGTGGAATTGAGTAGGTGAGCACGGCAAAGAGTGGGAATTGTTGGTGGGTTAGGTATTGAGTCATCCATTCACATGTCATGGTGATTTAAGCATTGCATCATCACTCAAATTTCTGGTGAAAGTGAATCAATGCCCACGGCATTGAAGAATTTCTTGGTTTTGAGTGAAGTTTTGGTCAATCCTTCTAGAAATTTATCCCTTCTTGCAACTTGTATTTGTTTCACCAGATTTTTAGAATGTTCATAGCCTCTTTTGTCTTCAAATTCGTCCATCCTCATGCCTCCATGCTTGCACTATCCAATCTTGGCCCAAAAATGCTCTAGAATGTTCCAAAATGCTTCTTTTTGCATACTTTGACACTAAAACCTGAAATTACACGAAAATAACTTTAAACACTATAATTACCATAGTTTAGCTAATTAAAAGCAAGAAAACAAGCTAACTAAGTCGTATAAATATGCTCCTATCACGGCTGCAAAGATGTTGATTGCTAATCGAGACATGACACAGGACCGAGCACAATGGCGTTCTAAGATTCATATAGCCGATCCCACTCAGTGACTTGGATTTTCCAAGTCTCCAACCGAGAAGTTTTCCTCACTCAGGAAATTAAGGGAATGTATGTTGATTGAGAGTGCACACTTGATTTGCATGCTGGAATTTGGTGCTAGAATATAAGTTTGTTTCACCTAATCGTTATGAATTTATATTCGCAAGTAGTGAAGATCGCTAGTCACGATCGTGTTAAGTAGATTCATGGCAAGAGTATCATGCTTTTCATAGTTACAATTGCCTTGTCGATGCTTATGATTTCCAAAGAACTTAATGATTCTAACTTGTATCTTTATCATGCTGTTCATATAGAGAACTTGTTAGGAATAATTTGTTTGCGATGCATATTCATCCAATTCAATGATTCTAGGGAAATCTGAAAGTTAATTTAAGCGAACCTAATTAACTTGGAGTGTCGAGGTTCATAATTTATTGAATTGATAACTGGAAATCGATTTACGTTGCATAAATTTCATGTGTGGAGAAGAACCCCTTAGCCATTCCATCACCCATTGATTCATCACATTTAGTTTACAATCTGTTTTAATTTACAATCTGTGCATTTAGTTCAAATTCGTCCAAACACAATTCCCCCATATTTTGTTAAGTTTGAGTCTTCATAATCTGTCCTCTTTGGTGTTTTTAAGTATTTTGAGTCATAAGTTTTGTCAAATTCGTCCAAATCTTGTCTTAGTTGCTGTTTGAGTCAATTAACTTGTTTTAGTCAGTTTTGGGCAGATTTGAGTGTTTCAAATCTGTTTTGAATCTTAGTAGTCTAATTAGAGTCTTTAAGTTTAGTTTTTGTGTTTCTAAGTCGATTTGTATTAGATTAGCACCCCTAGTTAATCCCCGGTTAGAACGATCCCTACTTACATCATTACTACAATTGTCACAAATAGGGTTTAATTTGTGTGTCAAGTTAATTTTCACATCAAATTTTGGCGCCGTTGCCGGGGATTAGCAAAGTTGCTAATCCCTCGTTAATTCTCTCTAATGGATAAAGCTAAAGATTGGTTATATGAATTG
The DNA here is from genome assembly GCA_006547085.1 of Malus baccata. Classification (NCBI taxonomy): domain Eukaryota; kingdom Viridiplantae; phylum Streptophyta; class Magnoliopsida; order Rosales; family Rosaceae; genus Malus; species Malus baccata. The sequence goes on from VIEB01001726.1 coordinate 44,384, forward strand.
GCCCCGGGGACGGTTACCTCCCCGTAGCTCACAACCTGTTCGTGAGCATATCTTCGACTTTGACGGTGATTTTGAGAGGACGTTGAGAAGGAAAAAGAAATTGCACAAGTCTAATCCTCCTAGTCCCGAACCTGAATTAGAAGAGCAAGAAGTTGAGGTTGAAGAGGAGGCCACGGCAAGAGTTGAAGAAGAAGTACCAACCATGGTAGCGGACAACCGAACCATTAAGGAGCTTTCTGCCTCGGGTTTGGATAATGCAGCCCCTCTTTGCATCCAATACCCCGCGGCAGCCCAAGGGAAGACCGAAGAGTTCGAATTGAAGTCGAGCTTGTTACATCATGTTCCAAAGTACCATGGGCTGTCCATGGAATACCCAAACAAACACTTGAAGGAGTTTGAAGTTGTTTGTTCAAGCATGACGCCGGTAAATGTTGATGGCAATATTTTGAAGATGAAAGCTTTTCCATTCTCTCTAATGGATAAAGCTAAAGATTGGTTGTATGAATTGGCCCCGGGGACGGCTACCTCGTGGGAGAGCATGAAACGAGCGTTTTTGGAAAAATTCTTTCCAACCTCAAGAGTCATTCTTTTGAGGAAACGCATTAGTGGCATCCAACAAAGCCAAGGTGAGTCATTTCCAACATATTATGAACGTTTTAAAACTCTTGTTGCTTCTTGTCCACAGCATCAAATGAAGGAGGAGTTGCTCCTTCAATACTTCTACGAAGGACTCCTTCCCATGGAACGCCAAATGCTAGATGCCTCGGCGGGTGGTGCACTGGTGGACATGACTCCGGTGGCTGCCAAGACTCTCATTCCGAACCGAGCACACAACGCACAACAATATGAAGGTGTTGGGCAGAGAGATACCCCACGACCACATCATGTAAATGAGGTAAGTAATAGGAGCATATTTATGCGCCTTAGTTAGCTAGTTCTTATGCATTCTTGTTATGTTTTCGTCGTTAAAGTAGTCTTTTAAGCTACTTTCATGTGTTTTCAGGGTTAAAGGACGTATTACACGAAATGATGCAAGTTGGAGCTTTTGGAGCGAAACGTGAGCTTGGATTGAAAAGGACATGCTTGGAACACAAGGTTGGGACGGAATTGAAGAGTTGAACATGAAGAAATGAAAGTGAAGAACAAAGAAGTCGGAATTGGCAACCAAAGTTTCTAAAGTTGGAAGTTTCTATTCTTGGAGGTTTCCATTTTCGTGAGTTTCTATTCTTGGCTTTGGGCTTTTAGATGACATAAACCCTAACTCCTTGTGGACCCTAAGCCTATGCCGCACCTAAACCCTAATCCTAGCCCACTTAATCAGCCGCACCCTAGGGCCTAATCATTTAATTTCTGCCAAGTTAAACCCTAATCCATCTACCCTAAGCCCATGCCGCACCTAATGTTCTAGAAACCTTATTTTCTGGTGGATTTCCAACCCCTTGCCGCACCCAAACCCTAGCCCATTTGTCTAACCTGATTTCTTTAGGGTTTGGCTGCCTATATATATGTGGTTATACATCCTTTGGCTATGATCACCCCCTCCACAATTCAGAAATTCGTCCAAACACATTCAGCCCCCTTGCAGCAGCCTTCCTTCACCAACCCCCATGTCCCCTAAACACTACCACATCATTCCTTACCTACTCATCCATCCAAATAACCCCTAGAACCTGTCTCTAGTCTTTGTGCCGCAGCCAAGAGGAGGAGAGGAGCTTGGGACGTTCATGCCATTCAATGGAGGATTGCTGGAACGTTTTAGGTGTTGTCTTTCCTTTGAATTCCATGTTTAATTTTGGTTAGGGGGGGATTCGAAACCATGTATATGCTTGCAATATTTGATTACATTCAGTTGTTATTTCATAAGTTGTGGATTCAATTCGTTCATCTATTTGATTGATAACTTATTTGTGTATGTTGATTGAGAGAGCACGCTTAGTTTTCATGCATGAATATGATGCTAGATTATGAGGAAATTTCACCTAATAGTTACAATCTTATAATCACAAGTAGTGAAGGTCGCTTGAAAACGATCGCGTTGAATGGATTCTTAGCATAAGTTTCATGCAATTCATAGTAACGAATGCTTCGTCAATGCTTATGTTTTTCTTAGAACTTAATGATTCTTGCTTGTATCTCTATTATGCAATTCATGTAGGGAACTTGTAGGGAATGTTTTGGGTTCTCGTATGCAATCATCCAACTTAATAACTTGTGGAAAAACAGAGGGTTAATTAGTGCAATTCACGGTTAATTTGGGGCGTTGAGTATTTATAATTTATTGGAAGAACAACTGAAAATCGTTTCGTTTGCAAGTGTGACATGTGTGGAGAAGAACCTCCTAACTAGCATTTTATCCAACCTTTTCATCCAAAACCGTTTTACAATCTGTTTAGTTTCAAGTTTCTGTTTTGTTTTCAAATTTCGTCCAAAACAAATCCCCCTTTATTTTGAAGTCTTAAATTAGTTAGAAAGTGTTTTGATTTGTGTTTCTAAGTGTTTTGATTCAAGTTTTCAACCAATTTCGTCCAAATTAGTGTAGGTGCTCAAAACTGCCCAGAAAGTGGTTTTTAGGCAGTTTTGAGTCTTCTAGTTGCTGTTTTGGGTTTTATGTTTGTTTAAGTGTTTTAACCTTTAGTTTTGCATTCTTTGAGTTTAGTTTAGTGTTTTAAACTTTGTTTTTGAGTTTTTAAGTCAGTTTCCAAGTGTTTAGCAATCCCTCCTAATCCCCGGTTTAGAACGATCCCTACTTACATCTTTACTACAATTTGACAAAAAGAGGGTTTAATTTGTGTGCTTATCTATTTCGCACCAGTAAGTTCTATTTCTGAGTTACAATCCCAAATGGCTAACCTCACTTCTATGTTATCGCAGTTTGTTGAAGGCCCCAAAACGCAAGGAACTACAATCTGTGGTGTATGCTCCATTCAAGGACACCAATCGGATCAATGCCCTCAATTAATTGAAAATGGAGGGTGGGAATCTGCCCATGCCGTGGGTTATGGGAATCAAAACCAACCAAGGGGTGATCCTTTCTCTAATACATACAATCAAGGATGGCGTGACCACCCAAATTTCAGATGGAGAGATGCACAACAACCTGCCCAACAAAGTGGATTCCGACAACCTCCGGGTTTCTTTCCAAGGCCAATGGCACCACAACCACCTCCTCAAGCACAATCATCACAAAACAACTCAGGTACTTCTATGAATGATGATAAAACTTATCAATTACTGACCACAATGGCGCAGGGATTGCAGACCCAAGCAAAGGAAGTTAATGAGCTCAAGAAGCAAATGGGCCAAATGGCAGAATTTTTGGGGCAATTTCGTGAGAATGGTAAGTTACCAAGCATGCCCAAAACAAGGAGGAGGAGCCATCACACCCCACGACAAGGGTGGTACCACCTATGCCGCAGCCACTTAAGCCATCCAATCCGTCCACCCTAGGTAAGATGAGTCCAAGTTTGGTTAATTCTAACATTATTCCACCCAATGTGCCCTTCCCTAGCAGATTTTTGCAATTCAAGAATGAAGAAGAGGAAAAAGATATTCTAGAGACATTTAGGAAGGTTCAAGTTAACATACCTCTCTTGGATGCAATCAACCAAATCCCGAAGTACGCCAAGTGTTTGAAGAAGCTTTTTACAACAAAGAAACGTTTTCGGGAGAAAGAAGTGGTACAGGTAAGTGAGAATGTGTCTGCCATGATACAACGTAAACTACCTCCTAAATGCAAAGATCCGGGTAGTTTCACCATTCCTTGTGTCATTGGTAATACTAGGTTCAAATCTGCCATGTTAGACTTAGGTGCATCCATAAATGTTATGCCATATTCAATTTATGCATCTATGAACCTAGGCAAGTTAAAAAATGATGGTGTAATCATACAGTTGGCCGATAGATCTAATGCCTATCCAAAGGGAGTTGTGGAAGATGTTTTGGTGCAGGTTAATCATTTGATCTTTCCGGCGGATTTTTATGTTCTTGAGATGGATGAATCAGATCATGCTCCTTCATTGCCCATTCTCCTTGGACGGCCTTTCATGAAAACGGCTCAAACCAAGATTGATGTAGCCAAAGGAGAAGTAACTATGGCATTTGGTGGTGATATGATTTGTTTTAAAATTCCTGAATCCATTGAGACTCCTAACGTTGTTCGTTCTTGTTGTGTTATTGATACAATAGAAAAGATAGGGACGGATCATTCAGCCCCTAGCACAAAGGTTGCTTCAAGAACCATGCAAGATGAGGGAATTGGAGTGGAGCATAAGGACCCCACGGCCACTGCCCTTAAGATACCTAATGTGGCCGAGAACACCATGAGAAAAAAAGTTCATGTTGCTGCCACTTCATCACAACACCAAGGTAAGGCACCTAGTCCAAATCCAATTCCCATTAAAATTAAGAGGTGGTTTCCTTCTTGGGTGCAGGTACCCGCGCACATTCCCGATGGTGGCCTAATTCACATGGATTGTAGGATGCTCAACGTCCCAATCAAGGAGGATTACTATCCTCATCCATTTATAGAGTTAGAGGATGAGATCCCACTAGATGCCGTGGGCTCCAATGGGGCATGATCATGTTCTTCGTCCGGCCTTGCTGTTTTTAAGTTTTTGAGCAGTTTTTGTGTGTTTTATTGTGTTTTGAAGTAAAAATCCGAAAATTACATAAAAATTTGAAAAATTTGTTTTAAAAACCCAAAAAGAGTTGTTTTTGTGTGTTTGTTTGTGTCTTAGGGTACCTTCCAACACAATGATGAGGATTCAGTTTGTAATTACATGGCTGTTAAAGAGAGTGATTAACATGGATGAAAGTTTGATTTACTCTTTGTTTATGCTTGGTTGTGGTTATAACTTATGAATTCACATGCAATCATAAAAGAAAAAATCAGTTTTTGTAACATGCTTGAAGGAAGAAACTCAAACTAACGCTACAACCTTGTGAGACTCGAGCCTAAACGTTTATTTGGAGAGTTAAAATCTGTGCATTCTTTGTTTTCTAAAGTCGTTGCATGATCTCATTATTCTTTGCTTGGTTGCTACTTAGAAGGCGTTTCATCATTTAGTTCCAGATGCTAGAACTCATGCCCATTTCATTCAAAGCATGTTATTGATTTGCATAACACACATTCAAGATGAAGTTGTGTAATGACCACCACCTTAGCCAAAAAGCCGTGTGCCCTATGTCATTGTGATTTGTAGGTTTTAACCCCATTTGAGCCTTGTTAGCCTTCGTTATTTGTTAACCCATGTTTTCCTCACCTAGCCTAGTCTAGGACCATCCATACCTTGTTCTTAAAGCATAGTAAAGCATGATTCAAATTGAATTCCTTTTGATCTAGGTTAGCAGAAAACAAGTGTGGGGGAAGTATTTTTCATGAGGAATTGTGTGCCATGGGGGAATTTGTATGTGTGTGTTGATATGCCAAGAAAAGAAATAAGGCATGAGTGAAAATAAAAAGAAAAAAAAAAAAGAGAAAAAAATTTTCGTGGAAAAAGAAAAAGAAAAGAAAAAGTTGTGGAAAGAAAGAAAAAAAAAAAAAGAGTATGAAATAAGTGAAAATAAGTTCACATGTTTATGGTAGTTGAAGAAAGGGTCCAAAACGTTGAATATGGCCCTAAGAGTTGTATGAATCTTCCCCTTGTGTGTCTAAGTGAGTTTCTGCAATCATAAGTGATTCTAAGTCTAGATTTCATTACTTTGCTTACTATGCTTTAAGAACGTTTGTTTTCCTTACCTTTCGTTGTTAATCACCCCTAGCCCCGTTACAACCCTTAACTTCAATCTTGAGTGTTGTGCGTTTCAATATGTGGAGTTTGAATTTGGTATGAGCATATGGTGTCACTGGTTCTCGCATCTAAGTAGTAGCATTCCATCCATGAGATCATATCTAAACATGCTTCTTAACTCTAGAAATTGCGTTCTTTGTGATACATATATGTGAGCATTCGTTTTCATATCTACATCAATCCTCTCACACACTCTCCCAAAATTCGTCAAAACCCATCCACAACCTCAGAAACCATTCCTCCTCCATCTCTGCCGATTTCCACCACCATTCTTCATATCCACACCTTCCACACAACACCCACACACCATCCCCAAGCCTTGCCGTGCCTCTATACCATCCATAATCCATTCTACATCACAAAAACAGCCCAGAAACCACACCATCCCAATCTGCCGCAAGGGGAAGCGAAGGAGACAGTTCACAAAGTTGTTTGGCTCTTCAATCTGAGTTGTTGAACAATTTTAGGTGTATTCTATCTTATATTTCAACGTCTACTTCTTGTAATCTTTGTTTTTCATTGAGTATGATTGGCTAAATTCGTTTTGGCTAAGGGTGTATCCGAAACCATGTTTATTTATGTGAAATAAGTTGATTACTTCCAGTTATCGTTTCATAAGTCGTGAATACAATTTGCTTAA
>VIEB01001727.1:0-48823 GCA_006547085.1 Malus baccata
CAAAAGGGGGATTCGAAACCGCCAAAGCAATTACATTGAGGAGTGGCAAACAAGTTGGAACTGAACCCCAAGCATCCAATTCAAGTCATAAAGAAGATGAAAAACTGCTGTTTGAGGAAGAAGCACAACCCTCACCTAGGGCAAGGATGGAACACCCTTTGCCGCAGCCTTCTTGCAATTCCAAACCATATAACTCGGCCAAGGTAAGCTCAAATCCGACTCTTTCCAGTTCTATTCCACTAAACGTGCCTTTTCCTAGCAGGTTGAAGCAATCCAAGAAGGAGGAGAACGAGAAAGACATTTTGGAGACGTTTCGGAAAGTGCAAGTCAATATACCTCTTCTTGACGCCATTAAGCAAGTACCAAGGTACGCCAAGTTTTTGAAGGAACTATGTACAACAAGAAGGAGAATTTCGAACAAAGAGGTTGTCCAGGTAAGTGAGAATGTTTCCGCTGTTTTGCAAAGAAAACTACCCCCTAAATGCAAAGATCCGGGTAGTTTTACAATTCCATGTGTTATAGGCAATACTAAATTTGAACATGCTATGTTAGATCTAGGAGCTTCAATTAACGTCATGCCATACTCAATATATGCATCCATGAACTTAGGAGAACTTAAAAATGATGGTGTTATAATTCAATTAGCCGATCGTTCTAATGCATATCCGAAAGGAGTTTTGGAAGATGTGTTGGTGCAGGTGGATAACTTGATATTTCCAGCGGATTTCTATGTTTTAGAAATGGAGGACTCACCAAATGTCACCCCATTGCCGATTCTACTTGGGAGGCCTTTCATGAAAACAGCACGCACCAAGATCGATGTGTTCAAAGGGACGTTGACAATGGAATTTGATGGGGAGATTATTAATTTTAACATTTCTGAAGCTATGAAATTTCCTAAAGATGATCATTCTTGTTTTTCTATTGATATATTGGATGAATTGGCGCAGGATTATCTTGATATGTTGGAAGACGATCCACTTGGGAGATGAAGAGACGTTGCCCGTCATTGTCTCTTCATCACTCACGGCATTAGAGGAGGAAAAGTTGATTCGAGTGTTGAAAGAGCACAAAACAGCCATTGGATGGACATTGGCCGATATTAAGGGAATTAGCCCTACAACATGCATGCATCGCATATTTCTTGAGGAGGGGGCTAAACCAACTCGAGAGGCTCAACGCCGACTCAACCCTCCGATGATGGAGGTTGTGAAAAAGGAGATTATAAAGCTTCTCGATTGCGGAGTGATTTATCCAATCTCGGATAGGCGTTTGGTCTCACCGGTTCAAGTGTTCCCTAGGAATTCAGGAGTCACTGTGGTGAAGAATGCCGAAGATGAGCTTGTGCCAACCCGTATCCAAACAGGTTGGAGAGTGTGCATTGACTATAGGAAGCTCAACAACACCACAAGGAAGGACCACTTTCCATTGCCATTCATTGACCAAATGCTTAAAAGGTTAGCCGGTCATTCTTTTTATTGTTTTCTTGACGGTTATTCGGGATATAATCAAATTGTCATAGCTCCAGACGACCAAGAAAAGACCACCTTCACGTGCCCATTTGGTACGTTTGCTTACCGTCGCATGCCATTCGGTTTATGCAATGCGCCGGCCACTGCACCGGCCACGTTCCAACGATGTATGGTAAGTATCTTTTCCGATTTTATTGAGAAGATTATCGAAGTATTCATGGATGATTTTAGTGTCTTTGGCGATTCGTTTGATGGTTGCTTGGAAAATCTCACATTAATCTTAAAACGATGCGTTGAAACTAACCTTGTTTTAAATTGGGAAAAGTGTCACTTTATGGTAAAACAAGGCATAGTTTTAGGGCATATTGTTTCTGAAAGGGGAATTGAAGTTGATAAATCGAAAATAGATCTTGTACGCTACTTACCCTCTCCAACTTCGGTTAGAGAGGTTCGTTCTTTTCTTGGCCACGCAGGATTTTATAGGCGATTCCCAACTTCGGTTAGAGAGGTTCGTTCGTTTCTTGGCCACGCAGGATTTTATAGGCGATTCATCAAGGATTTTTCAAAGATTTCCACACCCCTATGCCGACTTCTCCAAAAGGACGTGACCTTCGACTTCAACGAGGAATGTGAAAAGGCGTTCAAACACCTCAAAGAGATGCTAACTTCGGCTCCTATCATTCGGCCACCAAATTGGAGCATTCTCTTCGAGCTTATGTGCGATGCATCCGATTATGCTCTAGGCGCTGTTTTGGGACAAAGGAAGGACAAACAGCCACACGTCATCTATTATGCCTCTCGGACCTTGAACGATGCTCAATTGAACTATTCCACAACGGAAAAAGAACTTCTTGCTGTTGTTTTTGCTTTAGATAAGTTTCGTTCTTATTTACTTGGTACTAAAGTAATAATTTACACTGATCATGCAGCGTTGAAGTACTTGCTCACGAAAAAGGAGGCTAAACCAAGGCTTATTCGATGGATGCTTCTTCTCCAAGAGTTCGATATCGAAATCTGAGACAAGAAACGTGATAAACTTAAGTAGGATGCACGAAATTATGGGTGGGATGATCCTGATTTATGGAAATATTGCTCTGATCAAATCATTCGTAGGTGTGTGCATGATTCTGAAATTCAGTTTATTTTAAACTTTTGTCACACTTATGCATGTGGAGGTCACTTTGGCACTCAAAGGACTGCACGTAAAGTACTTGAATGTGGTTTTTATTGGCCTACTATTTTTAAGGATGCTAGAACTTTTTGCATTGCATGTGATCGTTGTCAACGAACTGGAAATATAGGACCAAAAGACCAAATGCCGCAAAGCCCCATCTTTAATGTTGAAATTTTTGATGTGTGGGGCATAGATTTCATGGGTCCTTTTCCTTCATCTCATGGTTTTGTTTATATTCTACTTGCGGTTGATTATGTTTCGAAATGGGTGGAAGCAAGAGCCACCCGTACTAATGATTCTAAAGTGGTTGCAGATTTTGTTAAGACTAACATATTTGCAAGGTTTGGAATGTCGTGGGTACTTATAAGTGATGGGGGCTCCCATTTCTGCAATCGCACCATTGAAGCGGTACTCAAGAAATATGGTGTCACGCATAAGGTGGCAACACCTTATCATCCTCAAACAAGTGGGCAAGCGGAGGTGTCAAATAAAGAAATCAAGCAAATTTTGGAGAAGACCGTAGGGCCAAACCGGAAAGATTGGAGCTTGCGCTTGAATGATGCATTATGGGCGTATCGTACGGCCTACAAAACACCAATCGGAATGTCCCCATTTCGGCTAATTTATGGGAAACCATGCCATCTTCCGGTTGAATTAGAGCATAAAGCACATTGGGCCATCAAAACCTTTAATATGGACATTGATGCCGCAGGCCTTCATAGGAAACTTCAATTGAACGAGCTTGAGGAATTTAGGAATGAAGCTTACGAGAACTCTCGTATTTACAAGGAGAAAACAAAGGCATTCCATGACAGGATGATTCGGAGCAAGACGTTCGGGCAAAAAGTGCTACTTTTCAATTCTCGCCTTCGGTTATTTCCAGGTAAGTTGCGTTCTAAGTGGATTGGACCTTTTATTGTTACTAATGTTTTCCCGCATGGTGCAGTTCAAATTCAAAGTTTGAAGACGCAACAAGAGTTCAAAGTCAATGGACATCGTTTGAAGCCATATTTCACAACTTTTGAGGAGCAGATCGTGGAGGAAGTAGCTCTCTAACCCGTGGGCCCTATGCAAGCTTGATTGGAGGCATCGTCGAGCTGGAAGACGTTAAAGCAAGCGCTTCTTGGGAGGCAACCCATGCAAATAAGGAAGACCTAGGAAGCTCCGGCATCATAATCAGATTTGCGTTCCTAAACCCTACTCTTTATTGCTTTTACTTTGCCATATTTGTCATGTTTGCTAGTTGTGTTATTTGCTTGTTTTTGTGTGAGTCTATGTTTGAAACATTGAGGACAATGTTTGGTTTAAGTATGGGGGGGTAAACAAAGTGTTTTTGTGTCAAATTCGTAGGATTTTACCACCTAACATTTCAAAGGTTGTTTTTCATTGTTTTTTAATGTTTTTCGAATGTTTTGATGTGTTTTTATGTGGCTTTACCAGAAAATACGAAAATTCAAGAAAAAAATTCGAAAAAGTTTTGAAAAACCCAAAAAGAGTCGTTTTAAAGTTGTTTTCGTGTGTTTGTGTCTTAGAGTACCTTCCAACACAATGATGAGGATTTGGTTTTTAAATGCATGACGGTTAAAGAAAGTTACAAACATGGATGAAAGTTTGATATGCTCTTTTGTTTATGCTTGGTCATCGTTGTTGTTTACGAATTCACATGTAATCACAAAGAAAAAAATCAGTTTTTGTAACATGCTTGAAGGAAGTAACTCAAACTAACGCTACAACCCTGTGAGACTTGAGCCTAAACATTCTTTGGAGAGTTAATAATCTGTGAATTTGTTGTTTTCTAAAGTCGTTGCATGATCTCATCATTCTTTGCTCGGTTGCTACTTAGAAGGCGTTTCATCATTATAGATCCAAATATTAGAACTCATATCCATTTCATTCAAAGCTTAAAATTGAGTGCATAACATATAACAAGATGAAGTTGTTTAGTAGTTACCACCAGAGCCAAAAAGCCTTCATCCCATGCATTTGTTTTGTAGGTTTAACCCCTTTGAGCCTTATTTAGCCTATTTTTGTTGTTAGCCACATTATCCTTACCTAGCCTAGAGTAGGACTATCCATACCCTTGTTCTTAAAGGATAATAAAGCATGACTTAGAGGGAATTCCTTTTGAGCAACATTGTGCAGAAAAATAAGTGTGGGGGAAGGGAAAGTTTATGTGCCAAAAGAAGTGAAAGGGCACGGGTTAGAAAGAAAGAAGAAAGAAAAAAAAAAGAATGCAAAATTTCGTAGAAAGAGAAAGAAAAAAAGAGAAAAGTGTGAAAAACATGAAAAGGAGTTGAAAGAGCATAAAATGAGCTCTAAGTTGTTGGTTGTTGAAGCAAGAGTCCAAAAAAATTGAATTTGACCCTAAGTGTTGCATGAGTCTTCCCCTTGGGTTTAACAATTGATTTTGCATGCAAAAGTGAATTCTAAGTGTCAATTTCATTACTTTGCTTATTATTCTTTAAGAATGTTTGTTTATCCTTACCTTTCTTTGTTAGCCAATACCTTAGCCCCGTTACAACCCCGTGCTTCTATCTTGATTGTTATGTGTTTCAATATGTGGAGTTTGGAATTGGTATGAGCATATGGTGTCACTGGTTCTCGCGTCTAAGTAGTAGCATTTCATTCATGAGATCATATACATACATTCATAATTCCAGAAAATGCTTTTATTGTCATAACATATGTGAGCATTAGTTTTCATATTTACATCAAGCTTCTCACATATAACTAGTGTAGGTGTAGTCAGAAAATCTAAGTGAAAAATGAGTGCATATCTAGTGAGGAATTGAGGGATTCTCTAAGGCATGTTACTACATTCAAAACATTGTTTTAATTGGATAAATGTGAGCTAGTAAGTGATGACTATGATTAAGTATGTGCTCGAGAGTATGGATGGTTAAAATCTATGTGAGTAGTAATCTTTGGCGTGTCATGTACCATTGGAAATCCCTGAGGCGATTGTTGGAAGGTTTAGGTTATGATTTGTTTCGTTTCGTTGTTTTGCTCGAGGACTAAGTGTGGGGGAATTTGATAGAAGCATATTTATGCACCTTAGTTAGCTAGTTCTTATGCATTTATGTTGTGTTTTCTTAGTTAAGTTAGTCTTTTAAGCTATTTTCATGTGTTTTCAGGTTTTAGAGAAAGTGAGCAAAAAGATGCAATTTGGAGCATTTTGGAGCAAAATTGGGCTAGAAGGGAGTTCATGCACATGAAGCACAAAGGATGGACGAATTTGAGGGATTGATGAAGCTAGGAATGCGTTTCAAGATTGAAGAATTGAAGACACAAAGTTTCCTAGTTGAAGTAGGAAAGGGCTTACATGAAGGATTCCTAAATGGAGAAGGATTCCTAATCAATATAGGACTCCTAATTGAAGATGGATTCCTAGACGAATGAAGTTTCCTACTCAAGCAAGTATTCCTACATGAAGAAGAAGAGTTAAAGCCAAAGAATCAACTCAAGAGAAGGATCTTATCCAAAACCTCATCCATACCCTTATCTTAGCTTATCTTATCCAAACAAACCTTATCATATCCTATCTTATCCTAATCCTAAACTATCCACATTTCAGCCACTTAGGAGGGTTTCTAACTAGATTAGGATGCTTAAAATCAGATTTCTAGAAGACCTAATCTTATCCTACAAAGATGGCGCCTAGGAGCCTTTCTAGAAGCCTAAAAATCTGCCTTGTATTTCTTTCTAGAAACCATCCTTTTGCCGTGAGTTTTCACCCATTTCCTTTGGGATTTTGGTTTATAGAAGCCTTATCCTTTCACACTCTTTGTACCGCACATTATTTCCTACTCCCTTTTGGATTTCTGATTTGTTTTCCTTAAAGGATTGTATGTTATTATCCTATGCAGATTAGGCCTTTAAAACCTTGTCCTTTGCTACCTAGGAGATGGGATTTTCAACCTATAAATACAAGCCCTTGCCGCACATATCATTCACCATTCTCTACCATATTTTCACTACACCATTCACCCAACCATACCTCATTGTGTCGTGAGTTCGCAAGGAGAAGAAGGAAGAAATCTGGAGCCGTGCATGCCATTCAAGGAGCTTGGATTGTTGGAGCGATTCTAGGTGTTTTCTATCTTTATGTCAATGTTTAAATTTATTTATCTTTGTTTATTTGCGAACATGAGGAACTAATTTCTTTATAGTTAGAGGGGAATTCAAAGCCATGATCATATGTTTTATATGACATGATTTCTTCCAATTATGATTTCATAAATCGTGAATGTGGTTTACTTATCCATTTGATTGATAACATGTTTATGTATGTTGATTAAGGGTCGACACTTAGTTTGCATGCATGAATTTGATGCTAGAGTATAAGGGAATTTCACCTAATCGTTATTAACTTATATTCATAAGTAGTAAAAGTCGCTAGTCACGATTGTGTTAAGTAAATCCTAGGCAAGAGTAACATGCGTATCCCATAGTTATGAATGCCTCGTCAATGCTTATGATTTCCATTGAACTTAATGATCTTTGATATGTGTCTCTATCATGCGTATTCCATAGTTAGGGTCCTTGATAAGAATAATTTGGTTGTAATGCGTATCCCATTCAATTCAATGAATCTAGGGAAATCTGAGAATTAATTGGTCGATCTAGTTAATTTTGTTTTCTTTTAAGTCTTTTGAGTATTTGAAGTTCTATTTTCGTCCAAATCACTTGTTAGGTCTAGAATTGAGTCTTTTTTATTGTTTCTTGCTGTTTTTAGTGTTTTAAGTTAGTTTTGAGTCTATAGAGTCTAGTTTAGTGTTTTTGAGTCTTGTTTGTGTTGATTAGCATCCCTAGTTAATCCCCGGTCTAGAACGATCCCTACTTGCATCATTAATACAATTGTCATCAATAGGGTTTAATTTGTGAATCAACATAATTTTCACATCAAAAACCCATTCTTATTGTCTTAATAGTGTAATATGTGCGTATATATGCTTAAGTTCCAATGCGTGTGAAAAATACGCTTGTTTTATCACAACAATGATTAAAGCATTGGAAATACACTCCAAATGGAAAAATAAGGTACTTTTTACACCAAATGAGCAATTGATCTTTTAAGAACTCATTCTTAAAGTCTTATTAATGTATTATATGTGTATATATGCTTAAGATCCAAATAGTGTCAAACGGATGCTCGTTTTATCACACAAATGCTTAAAACAGTGCAAATACACTCCAAATGGAAAAGTAGGGTACTTATGACACCAAATACGCAATTGATTTTTTAAGAACTCATTCTTAAAGTCTTATTAATGTTTTATATGTGTATATGTGCTTAAGATCCAAATTGTGTCAAACGTACGCTCGTTTTATCACACAAATGCTTAAAACAGTGGAAATACACTCCAAATGGAAAAATAGTGTACTTTTTACACCAAATGAGCGATTGAACTTTTAAGAACTCATTCTTAAAGTCTTATTAATGTATTACATTTGTATATATGCTTAAGATCCAAATCGTGTCAAACGGACGCTCGTTTTATCACACAAATGCTTAGAACAGTGCAAATACACTCCAAATGGAAAAGTAGTGTACTTTTGACACCAAATAAGCAATTGATCTTTTAAAAACCAATTCTTATTGTCTTAATAGTGTAATATGTGCGTATATATGATTAAGTTCCAATGCGTGTGAAAACTACGCTTGTTTTATCACAACAATGCTTAAAACATTGGAAATACACTCCAAATGGAAAAATAGGGTACTTTTTACACCAAATGAGCAATTGATCTTTTAAGAACTCATTCTTAAAGTCTTATTAATGTATTATATGTGTATGTGTGCCTAAGATCCAAATTGTGTCAAACGTACGCTCGTTTTATCACACAAATGCTTAAAACAGTGGAAATACACTCCAAATGGAAAAATAGTGTACGTTTTACACCAAATGAGAAATTGATCTTTTAAGAACTAATTCTTAAAGTCTTATTAATGTACTATATGTGTATATAGGCTTAAGATCCAAATCGTGTCAAACGGACGCTCGTTTTATCACACAAATGCTTAAAACGGTGCAAATACACTTCAAATGGAAAAATAGTGTACTTTTTACACCAAATGAGCAATTGATCTTCTAAGAACTCATTCTTAATGACTTATTAGCGTATTGCATGTATATTTATGTTGAAGATCCAACTGATGTCAAACCGACGCTCATTTTATCACACAAATGTTGAAAACGGTGCAAATGAACTCCAAATGGAAAAATAGTGTACTTTTGACACCAAATACGCAATTGATTTTTTAAGAACTCATTCTTAAAGTCTTATTAATGTATTATATGTGTATATGTGTTTAAGATCCAAAGTGTCTCAAACGTACGCTCGTTTTATTACATAAATGCTTAAAACAGTGGACATACACTCCAAATGGAAAAATAGTGTACTTTTTACACCAAATAAGCAATTGATCTTTTAAGAACTCATTCTTAAAGTCTTTTTAATGTATTATATGTGTATACGTGCTTAAGATACAAATCGTATCAAACGGACGCTAGTTTTATCACATAAATGCTTAAAACGGCGCAAATACACTTCAAATGGAAAAATAGTGTACTTTTTACCCCACTTGAGCAATTGATCATTTAAGAACTCATTCTTAATGACTTATTAGCGTATTGTATGAATATTTGTGCTCATGATCCAAATGGTGTCAAACTAACCCTCATTTTATCACACAAATGTTGAAAACAGTGCAAATGATCTCCAAATGGAAAAGTAGTGTACTTTTGACACCAAATACGCAATTGTTTTTTTAAGAACTAATTCTTAAAGTCTTATTAATGTATTATATGTGTATATGTGCTTAAGATCCAAATCGGGTCAAACGTACGCTCGTTTTGTCAAACAAATGCTTAAAACAGTAGAAATACACTCCAAATGGAAAAATAGTGTACATTTTACACCAAATGAGCAATTGATCTTTTAAGAACTAATTCTTAAAGTCTTATTAATGTACCATATGTGTCTATGTGCTTAAGATCCACATCGTGTCAAACGGATGCTCGTTTTATCACACAAATGCTTAAAACGGCGCAAATACACTTCAATTGGAAAAATAGTGTACTTTTTACACCAAATGAGCAATTCATCTTTTAAGAACTCATTCTTAATGACTTATTAGCGTATTGTATGTATATTTATGCTGGAGATCCAAATGATGTCAAACCGACGCTCATTTTATCACACAAATGGTTAAAACAGTGCAAATGAACTCCAAATGGAAAAATACTGTACTTTTGACACCAAATACGCAATTGATTTTTTAAGAACTCATTCTTAAAGTCTTATTAATGTATTACATGTGTAAATGTGCTTAAGATCCAAAGTGTGTCAAACGTACGCTCGTTTTATCACACAAATGCTTAAAACAGTGGAAATACAATCCGAATGGAAAAATAGTGTAGTTTTTACACCAAATGAGCAATTGATCTGTTATGAACTCATTCTTAAAGTCTTATTAATGTATTATATGTGTATACGTGCTTAAGATACAAATCGTGTCAAATGGACGCTCGTTTTATCACATAAATGCTTAAAACGGCGCAAATACACTTCAAATGGAAAAATAGTGTACTTTTTACCCCACATGAGCAATTGATCTTTCAAGAACTCATTCTTAATGACTTATTAGCGTGTTGTATGTATATTTATGCTGATGATCCAAATGGTGTGAAACTGACGCTCATTTTATCACACAAATGTAGAAAACAGTCCAAATGACCTCCAAATGGAAAAATAGTGTACTTTTGACAACAAATACGCATTTGTTCTTTGAAGAACTCTTTCATAAAGTCTTATTAATGTATTATTTGTGTATATGTGCTTAAGATCCAAATTGTGTCAAACGTACACTCGTTTTATCACACAAATGCTTAAAACAGTGGAAATACACTCCAAATGGAATAATAGTGTACTTTTGACATCAAATAAGCAATTGATCTTTTAAAAACCCATTCTTATTGTCTTAATACTGTAATATGTGCATATATATGCTTAAGTTCCAATGCGTGTGAAAACTACGTTTGTTTTATCACAACAATGCTTAAAACATTGGAAATGCACTCCAAATGGAAAAATAGGGTACTTTTTATACCAAATGAGCAATTGATGTTTTAAGAACTCATTCTTAAAGTCTTATTAAGGTATTATATGTGTATATAGACTTAAGATCCAAATCGTGTCAAACGGTTGCTCGTTTTATCACACAAATGCTTAAAACAGTGCAAATACACTCCAAATGGAAAAGTAGTGTACTTTTGACACCAAATATGCAATTGATTTTTTAAGAACTCATTCTTAAAGTCTTATTAATGTATTATATGTGTATGTGTGTTTAAGATCCAAATTGTGTCAAACGTACGCTCGTTTTATCACACAAATGCTTAAAAACAGTGGAAATACACCCCAAATGGAAAAATAGTGTACTTTTTACACAAAAAGAGCAATTGATCTTTTAAGAACTAATTCCTATAGTCTTATTAATGTATTCTATGTGTATATGTGCTTAAGATCCAAATCGGGTCAAACGTACGCTCGTTTTATCACACAAATGCTTAAAACCGTAGAAATACACTCCAAATGGAAAAATAGTGTACATTTTACACCAAATGAGCAATTGATCTTTTAAGAACTAATTCTTAAAGTCTTATTAATGTACCATATGTGTCTATGTGCTTAAGATACAAATCGTGTCAAACGGACGCTCGTTTTATCACACAAATGCTTAAAAACAGTGGAAATACACCCCAAATGGAAAAATAGTGTACTTTTTACACAAAAAGAGCAATTGATCTTTTAAGAACTAATTCCTATAGTCTTATTAATGTATTCTATGTGTATATGTGCTTAAGATCCAAATCGGGTCAAACGTACGCTCGTTTTATCACACAAATGCTTAAAACCGTAGAAATACACTCCAAATGGAAAAATAGTGTACATTTTACACCAAATGAGCAATTGATCTTTTAAGAACTAATTCTTAAAGTCTTATTAATGTACCATATGTGTCTATGTGCTTAAGATCCAAATCGTGTCAAACGGACGCTCGTTTTATCACACAAATGCTTAAAACGGCGCAAATACACTTCAAATGAAAAAATACTGTACTTTTGACACCAAATGAGCAATTGATCTTTTAAGAACTCATTCTTAATGACTTATTAGCGTATTGTATGTATATTTATGCTGAAGATCCAAATGATGTCAAATCGACGCTCATTTTATCACACAAATGTTGAAAACATTGCAAATGAACTCCAAATGGAAAAATAATGTACTTTTGACACCAAATACGCAATTGATTTTTTAAGAACTCATTCTTAAAGTCTTATTAATGTATTACATGTGTATATGTGCTTAAGATCCAAAGTGTGTCAAACGTACCCTCGTTTTATCACACAAATGCTTAAAAAAGTGGAAATACAGTCCGAATGGAAAAATAGTGTACTTTTTACACCAAATGAGTAATTGATCTTTTAAGAACTCATTCTTAAAGTCTTATTAATGTATTATATGTGTATACGTGCTTAAGATACAAATCGTGTCAAACAGACGCTCGTTTTATCACATAAATCCTTAAAACGGCGCAAATACACTTCAAATGGAAAAATAGTGTACTTTTTACCCCACATGAGCAATTGATCTCTCAAGAACTCATTCTTAATGACTTATTAGCGTATTGTATGTATATTTATACTGATGATCCAAATGGTGTCAAACTGAAGCTCATTTTATCACACAAATGTTGAAAACAGTGCAAATGATCTCCCAATGGAAAAGTAGTGTACTTTTGACACCAAATACGCAATTGATTTTTTAAGAACTAATTCTTAAAGTCTTATTAATGTATTATATGTGTATATGTGCTTAAGATCCAAATTGTGTCAAACGTACGCTCGTTTTATCACATAAATGCTTAAAACAGTGGAAATACACTCCAAATGGAAAAATAGTGTACTTTTTACACCAAATGAGCAATTGATCTTTTAAGAATTCATTCTTAAAGTCTTATTAATGTATTATATGTGTATACGTGCTTAAGGTACAAATCGTGTCAAACGGACGCTCGTTTTATCACATAAATCCTTAAAACGGCGCAAATACACTTCAAATGGAAAAATAGTGTACTTTTTACCCCACATGAGCAATTGATCTTTTAAGAACTCAATCTCAATGAACTATTAGCGTATTGTATGTATAATTATGTTGATCATCCAAATGGTGTCAAACTGATGCTCATTTTCTCACACAAATGTAGAAAACAGTCCAAATGATCTCCAAATGGAAAAATAGTGTACTTTTGACACCAAATACGCAATGGATTTTTTAAGAACTCTTTCTTAAAGTCTTATTAATGTATTATATGTGTATATGTGCTTCAGATCCAAATTTTGTCAAACGTACACTCGTTTTATCACACAAATGCTTAAAACAGTGGAAATACACTCCAAATGGAAAAATAGTGTACTTTTGACACCAAATAAGTAATTGATCTTTTAAAAACCCATTCTTATTGTCTTAATACTGTAATATGTGCGTATATATGCTTAAGTTCCAATGCGTGTGAAAACTACGTATGTTTTATCACAACAATGCTTAAAACATTGGAAATGCACTCCAAATGGAAAAATAGGGTACTTTTTATTCCAAATTAGCAATTGATCTTTTAAGAACTCATTCTTAAAGTCTTATTAAGGTATTATATGTGTATATAGACTTAAGATCCAAATCGTGTCAAACGGATGCTCGTTTTATCACACAAATGCTTAAAACAGTGCAAATACACTCCAAATGGAAAAGTAGTGTACTTTTGAGACCAAATACGCAATTGATTTTTTGAGAACTCATTCTTAAAGTCTTATTAATGTATTATATGTGTATGTGTGCTTAAGATCCAAATTGTGTCAAACGTACGCTCGTTTTATCACACAAATGCTTAAAAACAGTGGAAATACACCCCAAATGGAAAAATAGTGTACTTTTTACACAAAAAGAGCAATTGATCTTTTAAGAACTAATTCCTATAGTCTTATTAATGTATTCTATGTGTATGTGTGCTTAAGATCCAAAGTGTGTCAAACGTACGCTCGTTTTATCACACAAATGCTTAAAACAGTGGAAATACAGTCCGAATGGAAAAATAGTGTACTTTTTACACCAAATGAGCAATTGATCTTTTAAGAACTCATTCTTAAAGTCTTACTAATGTATTATATGTGTATACGTGCTTAAGCTACAAATCGTGTCAAACGGACGCTCATTTTATCACATAAATGCTTAAAACGGCGCAAATACACTTCAAATGGAAAAATAGTGCACTTTTTACCCCACATGAGCAATTGATCTTTCAAGAACTCATTCTTAATGACTTATTAGCGTGTTGTATGTATATTTATGCTGATGATCCAAATGGTGTGAAATTGACGCTCATGTTATCACACAAATGTGGAAAACAGTCCAAATGACCTCCAAATGGAAAAATAGTGTACTTTTGACACCAAATACGCAATGGATTTTTTAAGAACTCTTTCTTAAAGTCTTATTATTGTATTATATGTGTATATGTGCTTAAGATCCAAATTGTGTCAAACGTACGCTCGTTTTATCACACAAATGCTTAAAACAGTGTAAATACACTCCAAATGGAAAAATAGTGTACTTTTGACACCAAATAAGCAATTGAGCTTTTAAAAACCCATTCTTATTGTCTTAATACTGTAATATGTGCGTATATATGCTTAAGTTCCAATGCGTGTGAAAACTACGTTTGTTTTATCACAACAATGCTTAAAACATTGGAAATGCACTCCAAATGGAAAAATAGGGTACTTTTTATACCAAATGAGCAATTGATCTTTTAAGAACTCATTCTTAAATTCTTATTAAGGTATTATATGTGTATATAGACTTAAGATCCAAATCGTGTCAAACGGATGCTCGTTTTATCACACAAATGCTTCAAATAGTGCAAATACACTCCAAATGGAAAAGTAGTGTACTTTTGACACCAAATACGCAATTGATTTTTTAAGAACTCATTCTTAAAGTCTTATTAATGTATTATATGTGTATGTGTGCTTAAGATCCAAATTGTGTCAAACGTATGCTCGTTTTATCACACAAATGCTTAAAACAGTGGAAATACACCCCAAATGGAAAAATAGTATACTTTTTACACAAAATGAGCAATTGATCTTTTAAGAACTAATTCCTATAGTCTTATTAATGTATTGTATGTGTATATGTGCTTAAGATCCAAATCGGGTCAAACGTACGCTCGTTTTATCACACAAATGCTTAAAACAATGGAAAGACACTCCAAATGGAAAAATAGTGTACATTTTACACCAAATGAGCAATGGACCTTTTAACAACTAATTCTTAAAGTCTTATTAATGTACCATATGTGTCTATGTGCTTAAGATCCAAATCGTGTCAAACGGACGCTCGTTTTATCACACAATTGCTTAAAACGGCGCAAATACACTTCAAATGGAAGAATAGTGTACTTTTGACACCAAATGAGCAATTGATCTTTTAAGAACTGATTCTTAATGACTTATTAGCGTATTGTATGTATATTTATGCTGAAGATCCAAATGATGTCAAACTGACGCTCATTTTATCACACAAATGTTGAAAACAGTGCAAATGAACTCCAAATGGAAAAATAGTGTACTTTTGACACCAAATACGCAATTGATTATTTAAGAACTCATTCTCAAAGTCTTATTAATGTATTACATGTGTATATGTGCTTAAGATCGAAAGTGTGTCAAACGTACGCTCTTTTTATCACACAAATGCTTAAAACAGTGGAAATACAGTCCGAATGGAAAAATAGTGTACTTTTTACACCAAATGAGCAATTGATCTTTTAAGAACTCATTCTTAAAGTCTTATTAATGTATTATATGTGTATACGTGCATAATCGTGTCAAACGGATGCTCGTTTTATCACATAAATGCTTAAAACGGCGCAAATACACTTCAAATGGAAAAATAGTTTACTTTTTACCCCACATGAGCAATTGATCTTTCAAGAACTCATTCTTAATGACTTATTAGCGTGTTGTATGTATATTTATGCTGATGATCCAAATGGTGTGAAACTGACGCTCATTTTATCACACAAATGTAGAAAACAGTCCAAATGACCTCCAAATGGAAAAATAGTGTACTTTTGACACCAAATACGCATTTGTTCATTGAAGAACTCTTTCTTAAAGTCTTATTAATGTATTATTTGTGTATATGTGCTTAAGATCCAAATTGTGTCAAACGTACACTCGTTTTATCACACAAATGCTTAAAACAGTGGAAATACACTCCAAATGGAAAAATAGTGTACTTTTGACACCAAATAAGCAATTGAGCTTTTAAAAACCCATTCTTATTGTCTTAATACTGTAATATGTGCGTATATATGCTGCAGTTCCAAGGCTTGTGAAAACTACGTTTGTTTTATCACAACAATGCTTAAAACATTGGAAATGCACTCCAAATGGAAAAATAGGGTACTTTTTATACCAAATGAGCAATTGATCTTTTAAGAACTCAATCTTAAATTCTTATTAAGGTATTATATGTGTATATAGACTTAAGATCCAAATCGTGTCAAACGGATACTCGTTTTATCACACAAATGCTTAAAACAGTGCAAATACACTCCAAATCGAAAAGTAGTGTACTTTTGACACCAAATACGCAATGGATTTTTTAAGAACTCATTCTTAAAGTCTTATTAATGTATTATATGTGTATGTGTGCTTAAGATCCAAATTGTGTCAAACGTACGCTCGTTTTATCTCACAAATGCTTAAAAACAGTGGAAATACACCCCAAATGGAAAAATAGTGTACTTTTTACACAAAAAGAGCATTTGATCTTTTAAGAACTAATTCCTATAGTCTTATTAATGTATTCTATGTGTATATGTGCTTAAGATCCAAATCGGGTCAAACGTACGCTCGTTTTATCACACAAATGCTTAAAACGGCACAAATACACTTCAAATGGAAAAATAGTGTACTTTTTACAACAAATGAGCAATTGATCTTTTAAGAACTCATTCTTAAAGTCTTATTAATGTATTATATGTGTGTACGTGCTTAAGATACAAATCGTGTCAAACGGACGCTCGTTTTATCATATAAATGCTTAAAACGGCGCAAATACACTTCAAATGGAAAAATAGTGTACTTTTTACCCCACATGAGCAATTGATCTTTTAAGAACTCATTCTCAATGACTTATTAGCGTATTGTATGTATATTTATGCTGATGATCCAAATGGTGTCAAACTGATGCTCATTTTATCACACAAATGTAGAAAACAGTCCAAATGATCTCCAAATGGAAAAATAGTGTACTTTTGACATCAAATACGCCATGGATTTTTTAAGAACTCTTTCTTAAAGTCTTATTAATGTATTATATGTGTATTTGTGCTTAAGATCCAAATTGTGTCAAACGTATGCTCGTTTTATCACACAAATGCTTAAAGAAGTGGAAATACACCCCAAATGGAAAAATAGTATACTTTTTACACAAAATGAGCAATTGATCTTTTAAGAACTAATTCCTATAGTCTTATTAATGTATTCTATGTGTATATGTGCTTAAGATCCAAATCGGGTCAAACGTACGCTTGTTTTATCACACAAATGCTTAAACTAATGGAAATACACTCCAAATGGAAAAATAGTGTACATTTTACACCAAATGAACAATGGACCTTTTAAGAACTAATTCTTAAAGTCTTATTAATGTACCTTCTGTGTCTATGTGCTTAAGATCCAAATCGTGTCAAACGGACGCTCGTTTTCTCACACAAATGCTTAAAACGGCGCAAATACACTTCAAATGGAAAAATAGTGTACTTTTTACACCAAATGAGCAATTGATCTTTTAAGAACTCATTCTTAATGACTTATTAGCGTATTGTATGTGTATTTATGCTGAAGATCCAAATGATGTGAAACCGACGCTCATTTTATCACATAAATGTTGATAACAGTGCAAATGAACTCCAAATGGAAAAAGAGTGTACTTTTGACACCAAATACGCAATTGATTTTTTAAGAACTCATTCTTAAAGTCTTATTAATGTTTTACATGTGTATATGTGCTTAAGATCCAAAGTGTGTCAAACGTACGCTCGTTTTATCACACAAATGCTTAAAACAGTGGGAATACACTCCGAATGGAAAAATAGTGTACTTTTTACACCAAATGAGCAATTGATCTTTTAAGAACTCATTCTTAAAGTCTTATTAATGTATTATATGTGTATACGTGCTTAAGATACAAATCGTGTCAAACGGACGCTCGTTTTATCACATAAATGCTTAAAACGGCGCAAATACACTTCAAATGGAAAAATAGTGTACTTTTTGCCCGACATGAGCAATTGATCTTTTAAGAACTCATTCTTAATGACTTATTAGCGTATTGTATGTATATTTATGCTGATGATCCAAATGGTGTCAAACTGACGCTCATTTTATCACACAAATGTTGAAAACAGTGCAAATGATCTCCAAATGGAAAAATGGTGTACTTTTGACACCAAATTCGCAATGGATTTTTTAAGAACTCATTCTTAAAGTCCTATTAATGTATTATATGTGTATATGTGCTTAAGATCCAAATTGTGTCAAACGTACACTCGTTTTATCACAGAAATGCTTAAAACAGTGGAAATACACTCCAATTGGAAAAATAGTGTACTTTTGACACCAAATGAGCAATTGATGTTTTAAGAACTCCTTCTTAAAGTCTTATTAATGTATTACACGTGTATATAGACTTAAGATTCAAATCGTGTCAAACGGATGCTCGTTTTATAACACAAATGCTTAAAACAATGCAAATACACTCCAAATGGAAAAGTAGTGTACTTTTCCCACCAAATACGCAATTGATTTTTCAAGAACTCATTCTTAAAGTCTTATTAATGTACCATATGTGTCTATGTGCTTAAGATCCAAATCGGGTCAAACGGACGCTCGTTTTATCACACAAATGCTTAAAACGGCGCAAATACATTTCAAATGGAAAAATAGTGTACTTTTTACCCCACATGAGCAATTGATCTTTTAAGAACTCATTCTTAATGACTTATTAGCGTATTGTATGTATATTTATGCTGATGATCCAAATGGTGTCAAACTGTCGCTCATTTTATCACACAAATGTTGAAAACAGTCCAAATGATCTCCAAATGGAAAAATAGTGTACTTTTGACACCAAAATATGCAATTGATTTTTTAACAACTCATTCTTAAAGTCTTATTAATGTATTATATGTATATATGTGCTTAAGATCCAAATTGTGTCAAACGTACGCTCGTTTTATCACACAAATGCTTAAAACAGTGCAAATACACTCCAAATGGAAACATAGTGTACTTTTGACACCAAATAAGCAATTGATCTTTTAAAAACCCATTCTTATTGTCTTAATACTGTAATATGTGTGTATATATGCTTAGGTTCCAATGCGTGTGAAAACTACGTTTGTTTTATCACAACAATGCTTAAAACATTGGAAATGTACTCCAAATGGAAAAATAGGGTACTTTTTTATACCAACTGAGCAATTGATCTTTTAAGAACTCATTCTTAAAGTCGTATTAATGTATTATATGTTTATATAGACTTAAGATCCAAATCGTGTCAAACGGATGCTCGTTTTATCACACAAATGCTTAAAACAGTGCAAATACACTCCAAATGGAAAAGTAGTGTACTTTTCCCACCAAATACGCAATTGATTTTTTAAGAACTCATTCTTAAAGTCTTATTAATGTATTATATGTGTATATGTGCTAAAGATCCAAATTGTGTCAAACGTACTCTCGTTTTATAACAGAAATGCTTAAAACAGTGGAAATACACTCGAAATGGAAAAATAATGTACTTTTTACACCGAATGAGCAATTGAGCTTTTAAGAACTCCTTCTTAAAGTCTTATTAATGTATTATATGTGTATATAGACTTAAGATTCAAATCGTGTCAAACGGATGCTTGTTTTATCACACAAATGCTTAAAACAATGCAAATACACTCCAAATGGAAAAGTAGTGTACTTTTCCCACCAAATACGCAATTGATTTTTTAAGAACTCATTCTTAAAGTCTTATTAATGTATTATATATGTATGTGTGCTTAAGATCCAAATTGTGTCAAACGTACGCTTTTTTTATCACACAAATGCTTAAAACTGTGGAAATACACTCCAAATGGAAAAATAGTGTACTTTTTACACCAAAAGAGCAATTGATCTTTTAAGAACTAATTCCTATAGTCTTATTAATGTATTATATGTGTATATGTGCTTAAGATCCAAAACGGGTCAAACGTACGCTCGTTTTATCACACAAATGCTTAAAAGAGTGGAAATACACTCCAAATGGAAAAATAGTGTACATTTTACACGAAATGAGCAATTGATCTTTTAAGAACTAATTCTTAAAGTCTGATTAATGTACTATATGTTTCTATGTGCTTAAGATCGAAATCGTGGCAAACGGACGCTCGTTTTATCACACAAATGCTTACAACGGCGCAAATACACTTCTAATGGAAAAATAGTGGACTTTTTACACCAAATGAGCAATTGATCTTTTAAGAACACATTCTTAAAGTCTTATTAATGTATTATATGTGTATACGTGCTTAAGATACAAATCGTGTCAAACGGACGCTCGTTTTATCACATCAATGCTTAAAACGGCGCAAATACACTTCAAATGGAAAAATAGTGTACTTTTTACCCCACATGAGCAATTGATCTTTTAAGAACTCATTCTTAATGACTTATTAGCGTATTGTATGTATATTTATGCTGATGATCCAAATGGTGTCAAACTGACGCTCATTTTATCACACAAATGTTGAAAACAGTGCAAATGATCTCCAAATGGAAAAATAGTGTACTTTTGACACCAAAATATGCAATTGATTTTTTAAGAACTCATTCTTAAAGTCTTATTAATGTATTATATGTATATATGTGCTTAAGATACAAATCGTGTCAAACGGACGCTCGTTTTATCACATAAATGCTTAAAACGGCGCAAATACACTTCAAATGGAAAAATAGTGTCCTTTTTACCCCACATGAGCAATTGATCTTTTAAGAACTCATTCTTAATGACTTATTAGCGTATTGTATGTATATTTATGCTGATGATCCAAATGGTGTCAAACTGACACTCATTTTATCACACAAATGTTGAAAACAGTGCAAATGATCTCCAAATGGAAAAATAGTGTACTTTTGACACCAAAATATGCAATTGATTTTTTAAGAACTCATTCTTAAAGTCTTATTATTGTATTATATGTGTATATGTGCTTAAGATCCAAATTGTGTCAAACGTACGCTCGTTTTATCACACAAATGCTTAAAACAGTGTAAATACACTCCAAATGGAAACATAGTGTACTTTTGATACCAAATAAGCAATTGATCTTTTAAAAACCCATTCTTATTGTCTTAATACTGTAATATGTGTGTATATATGCTTAAGTTCCAATGTGTGTGAAAACTACGTTTGTTTTATCACAACAATGCTTAAAAGATTGGAAATGCACTCCAAATGGAAAAATAGGGTACTTTTTTATACCAAATGAGCAATTGATCTTTTAAGAACTCATTCTTAAAGTCTTATTAATGTATTATATGTTTATATAGACTTAAGATCCAAATTATGTCAAACGGATGCTCGTTTTATCACACAAATGCTTAAAACAGTGCAAGTACACTCCAAATGGAAAAGTAGTGTACTTTTCCCACCAAATACGCAATTGATTTTTTAAGAACTCATTCTTAAAGTATTATTAATGTATTATATGATTATATGTGCTAAAGATCCGAATTGTGTCAAACGTACTCTCATTTTATCACACAAATGCTTAAAACAGTGGAAATACACTCCAAATGGAAAAATAATGTACTTTTTACACCAAATGAGCAATTGATCTTTTAAGAACTAATTCTTCAAGTCTTATTAATGTATTATATGTGTATATGTGCTTAAGATCCAAATCGTGTCAAACGGACGCTCGTTTTATCACACAAATGCTTAAAACGGCGCAAATGCACTTCAAATGGAAAAATAGTGTACTTTTTACACCAAATGAGCAATTGATCTTTTAAGAACTCATTCTTAATGACTTATTAGCGTATTGTATGTATATTTATGCTGAAGATCCAAATGATGTGAAACCGACGCTCATTTTATCACCCAAATGTTGAAAACAGTGCAAATGAACTACAAATGGAAAAATAGTGTAGTTTTGACACTAAATACGCAATTGATTTTTTACGAACTCATTCTTAAAGTCTTATTAATGTATTATATGTGTATCTGTGCTTAAGATCCAAATTGTGTGAAACGTACGCTCGTTTGATCACATAAATGCTTAAAACACTGGAAATACACTCCAAATGGAAAAATAGTGTACTTTTTACACCAAATGAGCAATTGATCTTTTAAGAACTCATTCTTAAAGTCTTATTAATGTATTATATGTGTATATATGCTTAAGATCCAAATCGTGTCAAATGAACGCTCGTTTTATCACACAAATGCTTAAAACAGTGCAAATACACTCCAAATGGAAAAGTAGTGTACTTTTGACACCAAATAAGCAATTGATCTTTTAAAAACCCATTCTTATTGTCTTAATAGTGTAATATGTGTGTATATATGCTTAAGTTTGATATGAGTATATTTATGCGACTTAATTAGCTTGTTTTCTTGCATTTTCATAGTTTGTGTGTGTTTATTATAGTGTTTTAAGCTATTTTCGTATGTTTGTAGGTCCGTATGACAAAGTTGGCAAGAAAGTGCAATTTGGAGCATTTTGAGGCATTTTTGGGCACCAAATGGATAGCTTATGAATGGAGCAAGATGGATGGACGAATTTGAAGTTCAAGAGGCTAGGAATGTGCTGAAAAGAGTGAAGAAATAAATCCAAGTCAAGGAAGATAAGAAATCAGCTCAAAAGAAGGAACATTATCCATAATCTTATCCAACTTTATCTTATCTTATCCTATCCTAATCCTATCCTAACTTAATTCCAGTTGCAAAGGGGATTTATTTTTAGATTAAAACACATTAAAATAGGTTTCTAGAAGCCCTTATCCACTCCTACAAAGGTGTTGCACCTTATCCCTTGTTTTTCTAGGAAATCAGCCACAAAACAACCTTTCTAGAAGGCCTTATCTCCTCTCCTAAAAATCTGGCGCCCCAACCCTTTCTAGAAGCCCTAGAACCTGCAATCCTTTTCCCTTAGGATTGTGCAATCCTTTTCCCTTCAGATTTGGGTGAACCCTAGTCCTTTTCCTTCATGAATTATGCCAAATACATATTCCTTTCCTTTAGAAATTCGTGGGTTTCCCTAGCCCTATAAATACAAACCTTTGTGCATCAATTAAACCACCACCCTCTACCAAAAATCACCTACATCCATCCACCACACCATCCACCACAATCTTCTTGTGCCACAGCTAAGGAAGGAGAAGAAGGAGCCATCTGGAGTGTTTCTAGGTGTATTCTATCTTTGTTTAATTGCGAGCATGAGGAACTAATTTCTTTATAGTTAGAGGGGAATTCGAAACCATGATTATACTTGCAATATGAATTGATTACTTTCAATTGCGATTTGATAAATTGTGAATACAATTTGCTTAATTGTTTTATTCAAAACTTATTCTTGTATGGTTATTAAGGTGTCCAACTTAGTTTGCATGCATGAATTTGATGCTAGAATATAAGGGATTTTCACCTAATCGTTATGAACTTATATTCACAAGTAGTGAAGGTTGCTTGTCACAATCGCGTTAAGTAAATTCTTGGCATAAGTTTCATGCGCTTTCATAGTTACTAGTGCCTCGTCGATACTTATGATTTTCATTGAACGTAATGATCTTTGATTGTATCTCTATTATGCGCTTTCATGTAGGGAACTTTTAAGGAATAATTTGATTGCGATGCGCTATTTCCATTCAATTCAATGATTTAAGGAAAATCTGAGGGTTAATTCAAGCGTACCTAATTAACTTGGGGTGTTGAGGTTCATGGTTTATTGAAAAGCAATTAGAGATTGATTTGTATGCAAGTGTGTCATGTGTGGAGAAGGACCTTCTAGCTAGACCATCACCCATCCAATTTCCCAATTTTGGTCCAAAACATGTTTTAGTCTTTAATTTGTTTGTTTTACTTTATTTTCGTCTAAAACCCAATCCCCCTTTACTTTGAAGTGTTAGATTAGTTAAAATCTGTTTTGGTTTGTGTTTTTAAGTGTCTTGAGTCCAGTTAAAACCAATTTTCGTCCAAATAACTCCCTAGAGTCAGTTTTGAGTCTATTTGGTTGTTTCGTGCTGTTTTGAGTCTTTTAAGTTTGTTTGGAGTCTTGTGAGTCTTGTTAAGTGTTTTTAAGTTTATTTTTGTGTTTTTAAGTCAGTTTCAATTAGATTAGCAATCCCTTCTAATCCCCGGTCCAGAACGATCCCTACTTATACATATACTACAATTGTCAAAAGAGGGTTTAATTTGTGTGCTTAACTTTTATCACATCAAAGTTCCAATGCGTGTGAAAACTACGCTTGTTTTATCACAACAATGCTTAAAACATTGGAAATACACTCCAAATGGAAAAATAGTGTACTTTTTACACCAAATAAGCAATTGATCTTTTAAGAACTAATTCATAAAGTCTTATTAATGTATTATATGTGTATATGTGCTTAAGATCCAAATTGTGTCAAACGTACGCTCATTTTATCACACAAATGCTTAAAACAGTGGAAATACACTGCAAATGGAAAAATAGTGTACTTTTCACACCAAATGAGCAATTGAACTTTTAAGAACTCATTCTTAAAGTCTTATTAATGTATTATATTTGTATATGTGCTTAAGATCCAAATCGTGTCAAACGGACGCTCGTTTTATCACACAAATGCTTAAAACAGTGCAAATACACTCCAAATGGAAAAGTAGTGTACTTTTGACACCAAATAAACAATTGATCTTTTAAAAACCCATTCTTATTGTTTTAATAGTGTAATTTGTGCGTATATATGCTTAAGTTCCAATGCATGTGAAAACTACGCTTGTTTTATCACAACAATGCTTAAAACATTAGAAATACACTCCAAATGGAAAAATAGGGTACTTTTTACACCAACTGAGCAATTGATCTTTTAAGATCTCATTCTTAAAGTCTTATTAAT
Source organism: Malus baccata (assembly GCA_006547085.1). NCBI lineage: Eukaryota > Viridiplantae > Streptophyta > Magnoliopsida > Rosales > Rosaceae > Malus > Malus baccata. The sequence goes on from VIEB01001727.1 coordinate 24,918, forward strand.
GTATTATATGTGTATATATGCTTAAGATCCAAATCGTGTCAAACAGACACTCGTTTTATCACACAAATGCTTAAAACCGTGCAAATACACTCCAAATGGAAAAGTAGTGTACTTTTGACAACAAATAAGCAATTGATCTTTTAAAAACCCATTCTTATTGTCTTAATAGTGTAATGTGTGTGTATATATGCTTAAGGTCCAATGCGTGTGAAAACTACGCTTGTTTTATCACAACAATACTTAAAACATTGGAAATACACTCCAAATGGAAAAATAGTGTACTTTTTACACCAAATGAGCAATTGATCTTTTAAGAACTAATTCTTAAAGTCTTATTAATGTATTATATCTGTACATATGCTTAAGATCCAAATCGTGTCAAACGGACGCTCGTTTTATCACACAAATGCTTAAAACAATGCAAATACACTCCAAATGGAAAAGTTGTGTACTTTTGACACCAAATAAACAATTGATCTTTTAAAAACCCATTCTTATTGTCTTAATAGTGTAATATGTGTGTATATATGTTTAAGTTCCAATGCGTGTCAAAACTATGCTTGTTTTATCACAACAATGCTTAAAACATTGGAAATACAGTCCAAATGGAAAAATAGTGTACTTTTTACACCAAATGAACAATTGATCTTTTAAGAACTAATTCTTAAAGTCTTATTAATGTATTATATGTGTTGATAGGAGCATATTTATGCGACTTAGTTTGCTTGTTCTTGTGCATTTACATTGTTATTTCTTAGTTATTTTAGTGTTTTAAGCCATTTTTGTGTGTTTTCAGGTTCTAAGGACAAAGTATGCAAAAAGATGCATGTGGGAGCCTTTTGGAGCAGTTTTGGGCACAAATTGAATATCTAGTGCTTGGAGTAATATTGATTGACGAAATTGAAGGCCTAAAGGATGTTAGAGTCAGTTTGGAAGCTTAGAAGACACAATTTTAGCACCTCCTACAAAGGTGGCGCCTTGTCCCCTTTGTGTTTCCTCCTCGTCTCCTCTTGTGCAACAATTTCCCTTGCCATGTTTCCCTAATTTCTGAACCAAAAACACCTTTCCCTTTCTCCCTTGTCCCTTGCCGCACCATACATCCTCTTTCCCTTTTAATTTCTGACCTTAAGTACCTTTCCTATATTGTGCCACATCTTTGTTACCTATTTCTCTTTAAATTCTGATTCTTTCTTATCTATTTCTGACCCAAAATTACATTCCCTTTTGTTTCAATTCTTGCTGCACAAGGGGAGAGGATTCTTACCTATTTTGTGCCTCAAAACACATTCCTAAATTTGTCCTACAATTTCTGCCGAATTTCCCTTTCCTATTCTCTTTAATTCCTACACCTTACTTGCCTATTTTCCATTGATTTCTGATTCCAAATCTAATAAATGCGTAGCCCTTCTTTCCCCTATAAATAAAACCCTTATCTGACCATTCTAAGCACTCCACCCTTCACCATAACCAACCTACATCCATCCACCACCACAAATCACCACAAAAACCTTCAACCATCCCTTGTGCCGCAGTAAAGAAGAAGGAAGGAGACCCTTGGACGTGCTTGTCATTCAAGACGTTGGATTGTTGGAGCGTTTCTAGGTGTTTTCATTCTTTGTTTTTAATGTCTAAATTTATGTATCTTTGTTTTGTGGACATGAGGAACTAAGCCCTTCTTGGCTAGGGGGCTATTCAAAACCATGAGTATATTTGCATTATGAATTGATTACCTTCAGTTGTTATTTCATAAGTTGTGAATTCAATTTGCTTAACCGTTTGATTGATAACTTATTCTTGTATGTTTATTAAGAGTGCACACTTAGTTTTCATGCAAGGATTTGAAGCTAAAATATAAGGGAGTTTCACCTAATAGTTACAAACTTATATTTGCAAGTAGTGGAGGTCGCTTATAAACGATCGTGTTAAGTGAAATCTTGGCAAAAGTTTCATGCTTTTCATAGTAACAATTCCCTCGTCAATGCTTATAGTTTTCATGAAACTTAATGATCTTTGATTGTACCTTTATTGTGCTTTTCACGTAGGGGACTTTTAGAGAATGCTTTGAGTTGGTGTATGTGCTTTCCCATCCAATTCATTAACTTAAGGAGAACTTGAAGGTTAAAAAAGTGATGTCACAGTTAACCTGGAGTATTGAGTTTCATGACTTATTGAGAGAAGCAATTGGAAATCAATTTGAATGCAAGTGTGTCATGTGTGGAGAAGAACCCTCTAGTTACCCCATCACCCATCAATTCACCTAAATTTGTCTAAGAATCTGTTTAAATTGTTTTTGTTTTTCTTTACTTATTTTCGTCCAAAACCAAACCCCCTTTACTTTGTTAAGTCATATTAGTTAGAACTTGTCTTAGATTGTGTTTTTAGGTGTTTTGAGCCCTTAGAAACCCAAATTTTGTCCAAATTGTGTTTAGAGCTCAAAACTGCCCAGTTTGTGTTTTTAGGCAGTTTTTAGTGTTTTTAGCTTGTTATGAGTCTTTTGAGTTTGTTTTGAGTCCTTTGAGTCTAGTTAAGTGTTTTAAAGCTTAGTTTTATCTATTTGAGTCAGTTTAGAGTGTTTAGCAATCCCTCCTAATCCCCGGTTTAAGAACGATCCCTACTTATCCATACTATAATTGTCAACAAGAAGGTTGATTTGTGTGTTTAGTTATTTTACGCATCATGTGTATATGTGCTTAAGATCCAAATTGTGTCAAACATACGCTCGTTTTATCACACAAATGCTTAAAACAGTGGAAATACACTCCAAATGGAAAAATAGTGTACTTTTTACACCAAATCAGCAATTGAACTTTTAAGAACTCATTCTTAAAGTCTTATGAATGTATTAGATTTGTATATGTGCTTAAGATCCAAATCGTTGATGTGAAAATTATGTTGACACTCAAATTAAAACCCTATGATTGTAGTATATGTAAGTAGGGATCGTTCTAGCCGGGGATTAGAAGGGATGCTAATAAACACAAATAAGACTCAAAAACACTAAACTGGACTCTATAGACTCAAAACTAACTTAAAACACTAAAAACAGCAAGAAACAATCAAAAAGACACAATTCTAGACCTAACAAGTGATTTGGACGAAAATAAAACTTAAAAGACTCAAACAACTAAAAGAAAACAAGTTTTGACTCTAAAAACAAGACTTAAGAACAAGGGGTTTTATTTGGACGAATTTAAACTTTTAAAACAGAAACTTTGAAAACAAACTTTAAAAATACGAAATTGATGTAAATTAAGATGGTGAAAGACTAGTTAGAAGGTTCCTTCTCCACACATGAAACATATGCATACGACTCGATTTCCAGTTATTCTTTCGACAAACCATGAATGACAATGCCCCAAATTAACTAGATTGCACCAATTAATTCTCAGATTTCCCTAGATTCATTGAATTGAATGGAATACGCATTACAACCAAATTATTCTTATCAAGTACCCTAACTATGGAATACGCATGATAGAGACACATATCAAAGATCATTAAGTTCAATGGAAATCATAAGCATTGACGAGGCATTCATAACTATGGAATACGCATGTTACTCTTGCCAAGGATTTACTTAACACAATTGTGACTAGCAACTTTTACTACTTATGAATATAAGTTAATAACGATTAGGTGAAATTCCCTTATTTTCTAGCATCAAATTCATGCATGCAAACTAAGTATGCATCCTTAATCAACACACAAGAACAAGTTATCAATCAAATAGATAAGTAAACCACATTCACGATTTATGAAATCATAACTGGAGGAAATCAAGTCATATAAAACATATGATCATGGTTTTGAATTCCCCTCTAACTATAAAGAAATTAGTTCCTCATGTTCGCAAATAAACAAAGATAGAAAACACCTAGAAACGCTCCAACAATCCAAGCTTCTTGAATGGCAAGCACGGCTCCATATTTCTTCCTTCTTCTCCTCGCAAAACTCACGGCACAATGAGGGTGAATGGTGCAGTAAATTATGGTAGAAGATGGTGACTAAATGGTGCAGCAAAGGATGGTATTTATAGGCTGAAATTCGCAGCCCCTATGTAGCAAAGGAAAAGGATTTAAAGGCCTAATTTGTATAGGATAATAACACACAATCCTTGAAGGAAAAGGCTAAGGCTTTTAGAAACCAAGGGGGAAAGGAATAATCAGGTTTCTAGAAGTTCTAGAAAGGTTTGGGGCGTCACTTTTGTAGGACAAGGGATAAGGCCTTCTAGAAAGGTTGTTTTGTGGCTGATTTCTAGAAAAACAAGGGATAAGGTGTGGCACCTTTGTAGGAATGGATAAGGGCTTTTAGAAACCAATTTTAATGTGTCTTAATCTGAAAATAAATCCCCCCATGCATCTGGAATTAAATTAGGATAGGATTAGGATAGGATAAGATAAGATAAGGTTGGATAAGGTTTTGGATAATGTTCCTTCTTTTCAGCTGATTTCTTATCTTCCATGACTTGGATTTATTTCTTCACTCTTTTCAGCACATTCCTAGCCTCTTGAACTTCAACTTCGTCCATCCATCTTGCTCCATTCATAAGCTATCCATTTGGTGCCCAAAACTGCCTAAAAATGCTCCAAAATGCACTTTCTTGCTAACTTTGTCATATGGACCTACAAACACACGAAAATAGCTTAAAACACTATAATAAACACAAACAAACTCTGAAAATGCAAGAAAACAAGCTAACTAAGTCGCATAAATATGCTCCTATCGATCGTGTCAAACGGACGCTCGTTTAATCACATAAATGCTAAAAACAGTGCAAATACACTCCAAATAGAAAAGTAGTGTACTTTTGACACCAAATAAGCAATTGATCTTTTAAAAACCCATTCTTATTGTCTTAATAGTGTAATATGTGCGTATATATGCTTAAGTTCTAATGCCTGTGAAAACTACGCTTGTTTTATCACAACAATGCTTAAAACATTGGAAATACACTCCAAATGGAAAAATAGGGTACTTTTTACACCAAATGGGCAATTGATCTTTTAAGAACTCATTCTTAAAGTCTTATTAATGTATTATATGTCTATATATGCTTAAGATGCAAATCGTGTCAAACGGACGCTCGTTTTATCACACAAATGCTTAAAACAGTACAAATACACTCCAAATGGAAAAGTAGTGTACTTTTGACACCAAATAAGCAATTGATCTTTTAAAAACCCATTCGTATTGTCTTAATAGTGTAATGTGTGTGTATATATGCTTAAGTTCCAATGCGTGTGAAAACTACGCTTGTTTTATCACAACAATGCTTAAAACATTGGAAATACACTCCTAATGGAACAATAGTGTACTTTTTACACCAAATGAGCAATTGATCTTTTAAGAACTAATTCTTAAAGTCTTATTAATGTATTATTTTGATGCGTAAAATAACTAAACACACAAATTAAACCCTCTTGTTGACAATTGCAGTATGGATAAGTAGGGATCGTTCTTAAACCGGGGATTAGGAGGGATTGCTAAAACACTCTAAACTGACTCAAATCTGTAAAACAAAGTTTATGATAGGAGCATATTTATGCGCCTTAGTTAGCTAGTTCTTATGCATTTCCATGGTGTTTTCTTAGTTAAAGTAGTCTTTTAAGCTAGTTTTATGTGTTTTCAGGTTTTAAGGCCAAAGGATGCAAGAAGATGCATTTTGGAGCTTTTTGGAGCAAAATTGGGCTTGGAATGATTATCACATAATTGGAGCCAAGGTTTGGACGAATTTGAGGACTTGAAGATGATGATTCTTACTTGAACAAGGTTTCCTAGTTGAAGTAGGAAAGTGCTTACATGAAGGAGGATTCCTAATCGACGAAGGATTCCTAATCAACGAAGGATTCCTAATTGAAGATGGATTCCTAATCACATGAGGATTCCTAGAAGAACAAGGATTCCTACTCCAACAAGGATTCCTACTTGAAATAGGAAAGTTAAGCCAAAGTTTCCTACTTTGGTTTGATTTTTCCTAAATGTCCCTAAAAGTTCCAGCAATTATGAAGACTTCCTAAGCATTCTAGGACATCAAATACACATTTCTTGCACCTTTTAAACCCTAGCCGAATTTCCCTTGCTATTTCCTTTAAGTTTCTGATCTTATTTCCTGATTCTAGGCTTTAAAACACTTTCCTTTTGTGTTTTAAACCCTAGCCGAATTTCCCTTGCTATTTCCTTTAAGTTTCTGATCTTATTTCCTGATTCTAGGCTCTAAAACACTTTCCTTTTGTGTTTTAAACCCTAGCCGAATTTCCCTTGCTATTTCCTTTAAGTTTCTGATTTTATTTCCTAATTCTAGAACCCTTAGACTTAATTTCTGATTTCCTAATGAACCTAGGGTTTTAATTTCTGTTTTCTTTTAAATAAACCTCATTGTTGCAGCCACAAAGGAGTCCATTCAGCCACAAACTCTCCCAAATTCGTCAAAACCCATCCACAACCTCAGAAACCATTCCTCCTCCATCTTTGCCGATTTCCACCACCATTCTTCATATCCACACCTTCCACACAACACCCACACACCATCCCCAAGCCTTGCCGTGCCTCTATACCATCCATAATCCATTCTACATCACAAAAACAGCCCAGAAACCACACCATCCCAATCTGCCCATCCCAATCTGCCGCAAGGGGAGGAGAAGGAGACAGTTCACAAAGTTGTTTGGCTCTTCAATCTGAGTTGTTGAACAATTTTAGGTGTATTCTATCTTATATTTCAATGTCTACTTCTTGTAATCTTTGTTTTTCATTGAGTATGATTGGCTAAATTCGTTTTGGCTAAGGGTGTATTCGAAACCATGTTTATTTATGTGAAATAAGTTGATTACTTCCAGTTATCGTTTCATAAGTCGTGAATACAATTTGCTTAACCGTTTAATTCAAAACTTATTCTTGTATGTTGATTGAGAGTGCACACTTGATTTGCATGCTGGAATTTGGTGCTAGAATATAAGTTTGTTTCACCTAATCGTTATGAATTTATATTCGCAAGTAGTGAAGATCGCTAGTCACGATCGTGTTAAGTAGATTCATGGCAGGAGTATCATGCTTTTCATAGTTACAATTGCCTTGTCGATGCTTATGATTTCCAAAGAACTTAATGATTCTAACTTGTATCTTTATCATGCTGTTCATATAGAGAACTTGTTAGGAATAATTTGTTTGCGATGCATATTCATCCAATTCAATGATTCTAGGGAAATCTGAAAGTTAATTTAAGCGAACCTAATTAACTTGGAGTGTCGAGGTTCATAATTTATTGAATTGATAACTGGAAATCGATTTACGTTGCATAAATTTCATGTGTGGAGAAGAACCCCTTAGCCATTCCATCACCCATTGATTCATCACATTTAGTTTACAATCTGTTTTAATTTACAATCTGTGCATTTAGTTCAAATTCGTCCAAACACAATTCCCCCATATTTTGTTAAGTTTGAGTCTTCATAATCTGTCCTCTTTGGTGTTTTTAAGTATTTTGAGTCATAAGTTTTGTCAAATTCGTCCAAATCTTGTCTTAGTTGCTGTTTGAGTCAATTAACTTGTTTTAGTCAGTTTTGGGCAGATTTGAGTGTTTCAAATCTGTTTTGAATCTTAGTAGTCTAATTAGAGTCTTTAAGTTTAGTTTTTGTGTTTCTAAGTCGATTTGTATTAGATTAGCACCCCTAGTTAATCCCCGGTTAGAACGATCCCTACTTACATCATTACTACAATTGTCACAAATAGGGTTTAATTTGTGTGTCAAGTTAATTTTCACATCAAATTTTGGCGCCGTTGCCGGGGATTAGCAAAGTTGCTAATCCCTCGTTAATTCTCTCTAATGGATAAAGCTAAAGATTGGTTATATGAATTGGCCCCGGGGACGGTTACCTCATGGGAGAGCATGAAACGAGCGTTTTTGGAAAAATTCTTTCCAACCTCAAGAGTCATTCTTTTGAGGAAACGAATTAGTGGCATCCAACAAAGCCAAGGTGAGTCATTTCCAACATATTATGAACGTTTTAAAACTCTTGTTGCTTCTTGTCCACAGCATCAAATGAAGGAGGAGCTACTCCTTCAATACTTCTACGAAGGACTCCTCCCCATGGAACGCCAAATGCTAGATGCCTCGGCGGGTGGTGCATTGGTGGACATGACTCCGGTGGCTGCCAAGACTCTCATTGCGAACCGAGCGCACAACGCACAACAATATGAAGGTGTTGGGCAGAGAGATACCCCACGGCCACATCATGTAAATGAGGTAAGTTCTATTTCTGAGTTACAAGCCCAAATGGCTAACCTTACTTCTATGTTATCGCAGTTTGTTGAAGGCCCCAAAACGCAAGGAACTACAATCTGTGGTGTATGCTCCATTCAAGGACACCAATCTGATCAATGCCCTCAATTAATTGAAAATGGAGGGTGGGAATCTGCCCATGCCGTGGGTTATGGGAATCAAAACCAACCAAGGGGTGATCCTTTCTCTAATACATACAATCAAGGATGGCGTGACCACCCAAATTTCAGATGGAGAGATGCACCACAACCTGCCCAACAAAGTGGATTTCGACAACCCCCGGGCTTCTTTCCAAGGCCAATGGCACCACAACTACCTCCTCAAGCACAATCATCACAAAACAACTCAGGTACGTCTATGAATGATGATAAAACTTATCAATTACTAACCACAATGGCGCAAGGATTGCAGACCCAAGCAAAGGAGGTTAATGAGCTAAAGAAGCAAATGGGCCAAATGGCAGAATTTTTGGGGCAATTTCGTGAGAATGGTAAGTTACCAAGCACTACGGTGGTCAATCCTAAGGGTGGGTTCGAATCCGCAAAAGCTATCACCCTAAGAAGTGGAAAAGAAGTAGGAAGCAAAGCACATGAATCTGCCCAAAATAAGGAAGATGAGCAAGAATACCCCACGGCAAGGGTGGTACCACCCATGCCGCAGCCACCTAAACCCTCCCATCCGTCCACCTCAGGTAATGTTGTTCCAAATGTTGTGAATTCAAACACTAATCTGCCCAATGTTCCTTTCCCTAGCAGATTTGCACAATCAAAGAAGGAAGAGAGCGAAAAAGACATTTTGGATACCTTTCGGAAAGTCCAAGTAAACATTCCTTTACTTGATGCCATTAAGCAAGTGCCCAGGTATGCAAAGTTTTTGAAAGAGTTATGCACAACTAGGAAAAGAATTTCAAACAAAGAAGTTGTGAAAGTAAGTGAAAATGTATCCGCGGTTTTGCAACGAAAGTTGCCTCCAAAGTGTAAGGATCCGGGGAGCTTTACTATCCCATGTATAATTGGAAACACTAGATTTGAACAATGCATGTTAGATTTAGGTGCTTCTATTAATGTGATGCCATATTCCATTTATGCATCTATGAATCTTGGTGAGTTAAAACAAGATGGCGTTATAATTCAATTGGCCGATCGTTCTAACGCTTATCCCAAGGGAGTCCTTGAGGATGTTTTAGTGCAGGTCAATCACCTCATCTTTCCTGCAGATTTCTATGTTTTAGAAATGGAGGATTCGAGCCATGCTCCATCATTGCCAATCTTGCTAGGCCGTCCATTCATGAAAACAGCAAGGACAAAGATAGACGTGTTTATGGGAACTTTGACCATGGAGTTTGATGGGGACATTATTAACTTTAATCTTTCTGAGACCATTAAATATCCAAGTGAGGACCATTCTTGTTTTGCTATTGATATTGTTGATTCTTTGGCACAGGTGCATTTGGATCAAATGAACGATGATGCACTTGAGGTAGCCCTAGTGCACGGCATAGGAGCAAGAATGGGGTGTAGGGGAAGCCAAGCAACCCACGGCATGCAATCTGACCATGTTGCCGTACCCCCTTGTGGTGAAGTGATTGAAATGGTCGCTGCCCTCGAGTCATTGCCCTCACACTTTGGTAAGGCTCCATTCTCAATTATAGATTCGGTTTTGACTATGGAGGACTCAACCTACTCTCCATCATCACCACTCTTACTTGGACGACCTTTCATGAAAACGGCTCAAACCAAGATTGATGTGGCCAAGGGAGTTGTAACTATGGCCTTTGGTGGTGATATGATTAACTTTAAGATTCCTGAATCGATTGAGAATACTAATGATGTTCGTTCTTGTTGTGCCATTAATGTAATTGAAAATATAGGGCAGGAATGTTCAACACTAGTCAAGAAAAATGCACCTCGAACTACCATCGAGGAGGGAATTGGAGTGAGCAACAAAGAATGCACGGCTTCAACCTCGAAGTCACCAAATTTGGCCGAGTGCAACCTTTGTGCATCTGTCCATTGTTCTACCACTTCTATGCCGCACCTAGGTAAGCCACCTAATCCAATTTCAATTCCCATTTCAACTAATCGGTTGTTACCTTGTATGGTGCAGGTACCTAATCAAAGTCAATATGGTGGGTGAGTTCGTGTTGATTTAGAGAAGCACAACACGACACTACGAAAGGATCATTATCCCATTCCATTCAAGGACCCCAAGCATGAAGTGGTTCGAAGGACAAGGCGTAGAGGAAACACCCCTCCATGCCGTGGGGTTCCATAAACCTTCAAAGGAGCATCGTCCGGCTGCAAGACGTTAAAGAAAGCGCTACTTGGGAGGCAACCCATGCAATTCAACAAAGGAAGCCCAAGGAATCACTCCAATTCCAGATTTGCGTTCCTAAACCCTTCTCTTTGTTGATTCTTTCTAATCTGCCCATTTAGTTGTTTTACTTGTTGTTTATGTGTTTCTTTGTGTTTTGTGTGATTCTATGCTTAAAACATTGAGGACAATGTTTGATTTAAGTGTGGGGGGGTAACTAAGTGTTTTTCATGCAAATTCGTGGGATTTTATCACCCATTATTTCAAAACTTGTTCTTTGCTGTTTTTAAGTGTTTTTAGTGTGTTTTGGTGTGTTTTAGTGTGTTTTGAAGTAAAAATCCGAAAATCAAAGAAAAATTTGAAAAATTTGTTTTAAAAAACCCAAAAAGAGTTGTTTTTTTTGTGTGTTTGTTTGTGTCTTAGGGTACCTTCCAACACAATGATGAGGATTCGGTTTGTAATTGCATGACTGTTAAAGGGAATGATTAACATGGATGAAAGTTTGATTTACTCTTGGTTTATGCTTGGTTTTGGTTATAACTTATGAATTCACATGTAATCATAAAGGAAAAAAATTAGTTTTTGTAACATGCTTGAAGGAAGGAACTCAAACAAATGCTACAACCTTGTGAGACTTGAGCCTAAACGTTTATTTGGAGAGTTAAAATCTGTGCATTGTTGATTTCTAAAGTCGTTGCATGATCTCATTATTCTTTGCTTGGTTATTACTTAGAAGGCGTTTCATCATTTAGTTCCAAATGCTAGAACTCATACCCATTTCATTCAAAGCATGTTATTGAATTGCATAACACATGTTCAAGATGAAGTTGTGTAGTTACCACCACCTTAGCCAAACTGCCGTGTATCCCATATCATTTTATGTTTAAGTTTAACCCCGTTGAGCCTTGTTTAGCCTATGTTGTTTGTTAACCCACATTATCCTTACCTAGCTTAGATTAGGATCATCCTTACCCTTGTTCTTAAAGCATAGTAAAGCATGATTCAAATTGAATTCCTTTTGATCTATATTGGCAGAAACTAAGTGTGGGGGAAGTATTTTTTTCGTGAGGAATTGTGTGCCATAGGCACGGCAAAGAAAAGAAAAGAGGAAAAAAATTCGTGGAAAAAGAAAAAAAAAATGAAGAAAAAGTATGAAAAGTATATAAAAAAAAAAAAAAGAGTTGAAAAGTTGAGAAAAAGAGTTCCAAAGTATTGTTTGTTGAAGTAAGGGTCCAAAACGTTGAATATGGCCCTAAGAGTTTGTTTAAGTCTCCCCCTTGTGTGTTAAAGTTAATTTCTGCAATCTAAGTGAATTCTAAGTCTCAATTTCATTACTTTGCTTACTATCGCTTGAAGAACGTTTGTTTTCCTTATCCTTTCCTTGTTAACCAACACCCCAAGCCCCATTACAACCCTTAACTTCTATCTTGAGTGTTATGTGTTTCAATTTGTGGAGTTTGAATTTGGTATGAGCATATGGTGTCACTGGTTCTCGCATCTAAGTAGTAGCATTCCATTCATGAGATCATATCTAAACATGCTTCTTAACTCTAGAAATTGCGTTCTTTGTGATACATATATGTGAGCATTCGTTTTCATATCTACATCAATCTTCTCACATATGACTAGTGTAGGGTGTGGAGTTAGAAAATCTGAGTGAAAATAGAGTGTATATCTTGTAAGGAATTGAGGGAATTCTCTAAGGCATGTTACTACATTCAAAGCATTGTTTTACTTGATTACTTGTGAATTAGTAAGTAGTGGCTTTAATTAAGTATGTGCTTGTGTAAAGATGACTCAAATCTGTGGGGATAACAATCTTTAACATGTCATGTGCATTGGAAATCCCTGAGGCAAACGTTGGAAGGTTTAGGTTCTGTTTTGGTTAGATTGTTTCGTTTTGTTTTCTTTGTTTTGTTTGTTTTGCTCGAGGACTAGCAAAAGCTAAGTGTGGGGGAATTTGATAGGAGCATATTTATGCGCCTTAGTTAGCTAGTTCTTATGCATTGTTGTTATGTTTTCTTCGTTAAAGTAGTCTTTTAAGCTACTTTCATGTGTTTTCAGGGTTAAAGGACGTATTACATGAAATGATGCAATTTGGAGCTTTTGGAGCGAAAAGTGAGCTTGGATTGAAAAGGACATGCTTGGAACACAAGGTTGGGACGGAATTGAAGAGTTGAAGATTTGAGGTTTCCTACTTGAAGTAGGAGAGTTAAGCCTAATCACATGAGGATTCCTAATTGAAGATGGATTCCTACTCACATGAGGATTCCTAGAAGAACAAGGATTCCTACTTGAAATAGGAAAGTTAAGCCAAAGTTTCCTACTTTGGTTTGATTTTTCCTAAATGTCCCTAAAAGTTCCAGCAATTATGAAGACTTCCTAAGCATTCTAGGACATCAAATACGCATTTCTTGCACCTTTTAAACCCTAGCCGAATTTCCCTTGCTATTTCCTTTAAGTTTCTGATCTTATTTCCTGATTCTAGGCTTTAAAACACTTTCCTTTTGTGTTTTAAACCCTAGCCGAATTTCCCTTGCTATTTCCTTTAAGTTTCTGATTTTATTTCCTAATTCTAGAACCCTTAGACTTAATTTCTGATTTTCTAATGAACCTAGGGTTTTAATTTCTGTTTTCTTTTAAATAAACCTCCTTGTTGCAGCCACAAAGGAGTCCATTTAGCCACACACTCTCCCAAATTCGTCAAAACCCATCCACAACCTCAGAAACCATTCCTCCTCCATCTTTGCCGATTTCCACCACCATTCTTCATATCCACACCTTCCACACAACACCCACACACCATCCCCAAGCCTCGCCGTGCCTCTATACCATCCATAATCCATTCTACATCACAAAAACAGCCCAGAAACCACACCATCCCAATCTGCCGCAAGGGGAAGAGAAGGAGACAGTTCACAAAGTTGTTTGGCTCTTCAATCTGAGTTGTTGAACAATTTTAGGTGTATTCTATCTTATATTTCAATGTCTACTTCTTGTAATCTTTGTTTTTCATTGAGTATGATTGGCTAAATTCGTTTTGGCTAAGGGTGTATTCGAAACCATGTTTATTTATGTGAAATAAGTTGATTACTTCCAGTTATCGTTTCATAAGTCGTGAATACAATTTGCTTAACCGTTTAATTCAAAACTTATTCTTGTATGTTGATTGAGAGTGCACACTTGATTTGCATGCTGGAATTTGGTGCTAGAATATAAGTTTGTTTCACCTAATCGTTATGAATTTATATTCGCAAGTAGTGAAGATCGCTAGTCACGATCGTGTTAAGTAGATTCATGGCAGGAGTATCATGCTTTTCATAGTTACAATTGCCTTGTCGATGCTTATGATTTCCAAAGAACTTAATGATTCTAACTTGTATCTTTATCATGCTGTTCATATAGAGAACTTGTTAGGAATAATTTGTTTGCGATGCATATTCATCCAATTCAATGATTCTAGGGAAATCTGAAAGTTAATTTAAGCGAACCTAATTAACTTGGAGTGTCGAGGTTCATAATTTATTGAATTGATAACTGGAAATCGATTACGTTGCATAAATTTCATGTGTGGAGAAGAACCCCTTAGCCATTCCATCACCCATTGATTCATCACATTTAGTTTACAATCTGTTTTAATTTACAATCTGTGCATTTAGTTCAAATTCGTCCAAACACAATTCCCCCATATTTTGTTAAGTTTGAGTCTTCATAATCTATCCTCTTTGGTGTTTTTAAGTATTTTGAGTCATAAGTTTTGTCAAATTCGTCCAAATCTTGTCTTAGTTGCTGTTTGAGTCAATTAACTTGTTTTAGTCAGTTTTGGGCAGATTTGAGTGTTTCAAATCTGTTTTGAATCTTAGTAGTCTAATTAGAGTCTTTAAGTTTAGTTTTTGTGTTTCTAAGTCGATTTGTATTAGATTAGCACCCCTAGTTAATCCCCGGTTAGAACGATCCCGACTTACATCATTACTACAATTGTCACAAATAGGGTTTAATTTGTGTGTCAAGTTAATTTTCACATCAGTTTAAAACACTAAACTAGACTCAAAGAATGCAAAACGAAACTCTAAAACACTAAAACAAACCAAAAGACTCAAAACAGCACAAAAAACACTCAAAACCGCCTTAAAAACGCTTTCTATGCAGTTTTGGGACTCTAACACAAACTTGGACGAAATTTAGTTTTCTAATGACTTAAAACACTTAAAAACGTAATCTAAGACAAGTTCTAACTAATATGACTCAAAGAAATAAGGTGGAATTGATTTTGGACGAAAATAAGTAAAACAAAGCAAGAGCAATGTAAACAGATTCTTAGACAAAATTAAGTGAATTGATGAGATATGGGGTAACTAGAGGGTTCTTCTCCACACATGACACACTTGCATTCAAAGTTGATTTCCAATTGCTTCTTTCAATAAACCATGAACCTCAATGCCCTAGGTTAACTGTGATAGCACTTTTTTAACCTTCAAGTCTTCCTTAAATTATTGAATTGGATGGAAATGCACATGCAACAACTCAAAACATTCTCTAAGAGTCCCTTACGTGAAAGGCACAATAAAGTTACAATAAAAAATCATTAAGCTTCATGAAAACTATAAGCATTGATGAGGCAATTGTTACTATGAAAAGCATGAAACGTTTGCCAAGAATTCACTTAATACGATCATTTATAAGCGACCTCCACTACTTGCAAATATAAGGTTGTAACTATTAGGTGAAACTTCCTTATATTTTTAGCTTCAAATTCCTGCATGAAAACTAAGTTGGCCACCTTAATCAACACACAAAAATAAGTCATCAATCAAACAGTTAAGCAAATTGCATTCACAATTCATGAAATAACAATTAGACGTAATCAATTCATCTGGCAAGCATAATCATGGTATTGAAAAACCCCCTAGCCAAAAAGGCTTAATTCCTCATGTTCACAAAACAAAGGAAAACAGATTTATACATTGTAAATATAAGAACACTTAAATACTCCAACGATTCAATGTTGAACAGCTAGAACCTTCAAGCACTTCTTCTCCCTCTCCTTTGCTACGGCACAAGGGTAAGGGGTGAGTTTTGGGAGTTATCGATGATGTAGAAGGATGGAATTAAGGTTAGGATGAATGTAGGGGGCAGCTAGGGTAGTTTCTGGGCAGAAAATATGATGAATGGTGAAGTATGGATGTGGTAAAGGATGGTGGATGATTTCTGGCGTGAATAGTGATCGTTCTAGCACACAAATTAAACCCTCTTTTTATCAATTGTAGCAAAGTATGTAAGTAGGGATCGTTCTAGACCGGGGATTAGGAGGGATTGCTAAATCACTTGAAAACTGACTCAAATATGTAAAAACAAGTTTAAAACACTAAACTAGACTCAAAGAATGCAAAACTAAACTTTAAAATACCAAAACAAACCAAAAGACTCAAAACAGCACCAAAACACTCAAAACTGCCTTAAAAACACAATCTGGGCAATTTTGAACACTAGAAACAAATTTGGACGAAAATTGGTTTTAACTTGACATAAGACACTTAAAAACACAAACTAAAGTGATTTCTAACTACTATGACTCAACAAAGTAAAAGGGGATTGATTTTGGACGAATTTAAAAACAAAACAAACTTTGTAAACTAGAACAGATTTTAAAACGAATTTGATTGAATTGAATGGATGGAAGGCTAGCTAAGGGGTTCATCTCCACACATGTCACACTTGCATATAAAACGATTTCCAATTGCTTTTCAATAAACCATGAATTCTCAACGCCCCAAGTTAATTAGGTCCGCTTAAATTAACCCTCAGATTTTCCTTAAGTTATTGAATTGGATGAATTGCATACGACAACCCAAAGCAATCCCTACAAGTCCCCTACATGATTGCATAATAGAGATACAAGCAAGAATCATTAAGTTCTATGAAAACCATAAGCATTGACGAAGCACTTGTTACTATGATTGCATGAAACTTATGCCAAGAATTTACTTAACGCGATTGAGATCATCAACCTTTACTACTTGTGAATATGAGTCCATAACGATTAGGTGAAATTTCCTTATATCCTAGCATTCAATCTATGCATGATAATTAAGCGTGCACTCTCAACTAACACACACAAATCAATGTAATTCATATAGATAAGTAAATTGAATTCACAACTTATGAAACGCAATTAGAAGTAATCAAATCATAACGCAAGCATAAACATGTATTTTGAATCCCCCCCTAGCCAAGGGGGGTTTAGTTCCTCATACGCACAAAACAAAGAGAATTGAATTTAAACATTGAAATTAAAGGAAAAGAAACACCTAGAAATTCCAGCGACGCGAACTTGAATTGCATGAACTTCCGAGCTTCCTTCTCCTCCTCCTTGGTGCGGCAAAGGTCTAGGGAAAGGTTTAGGGCCTTAGGGGTATGGATGCATGGTTATGGAGGGATGTAGTAGTGTTTAGGGGATGGGGAATGATAGGAGCATATTTATGCGCCTTAGTTTAGCTTGTTCTTGTGCATTTATAGTGTTTTTCCTTAGTAAAGTAGTCTTTTAAGCTAGTTTTATGTGTTTTTAGGTTCTAAGGGCAAAGTATGCAAAAGGATGCATTTTGGAGCCTTTTGGAGCAAAGTAGAGCTTGGAATGGACATCGTATGCTTGGAGCCAAGAGGATGGACTAAATTGAAGATTTGAAGATGATGATTCCTACTTAAACAAGGTTTCCTAGTTGAAGTAGGAAAGTGTCTAATTGAAGATGAAATCCTAGTTAACAAAGGATTCCTAGTTGAATTAGGATTCCTAGTTGAAATAGGTTTCCTAGTTGAAGATGGATTCCTAGAAGAATGAAGATTCCTACTCAAACAAGGTTTCCAACTCGAAGTAGGAAAGTTTAATCCAAATGGCATCAAGTTGCAGCTACAAAGAAGATTTCCAAGTCCAAGAAGGAAAGGTTTCCAAGATGAAGTAGGAGAAGAATTCCAAGTCAAGAGAGGATTGAGACATGTTTTCCTAATGCAAAGAGGACTCCTAAGTGTTGTAGGACACAAATGAGAAGTTCTAGAAGATTTCCATCCTTGCCGTGGGTTTCATGCAATTCCTATCAGTTTTGGGGCTTTCTAGAAGCCCTATCCCTAAACCCTACATTAGTGCCGCACCTAACCTTCTAGATTCCTTTGTTCCTTGCCTTGCAAGGCATTCTAGAAGCCTTATCCTCTATCCCTTATTGATGTGAAAATTAACTTGACACACAAATTAAACCCTATTTGTGACAATTGTAGTAATGATGTAAGTAAGGATCGTTCTAACCGGGGATTAACTAGGGGTGCTAATCTAATACAAATCGACTTAGAAACACAAAAACTAAACTTAAAGACTCTAATTAGACTACTAAGATTCAAAACAGATTTGAAACACTCAAATCTGCCCAAAACTGACTAAAACAAGTTAATTGACTCAAACAGCAACTAAGACAAGATTTGGACGAATTTGACAAAACTTATGACTCAAAATACTTAAAAACACCAAAGAGGACAGATTATGAAGACTCAAACTTAACAAAATATGGGGGAATTGTGTTTGGACGAATTTGAACTAAATGCACAGATTGTAAATTAAAACAGATTGTAAACTAAATGTGATGAATCAATGGGTGATGGAATGGCTAAGGGGTTCTTCTCCACACATGAAATTTATGCAACGTAAATCGATTTCCAGTTATCAATTCAATAAATTATGAACCTCGACACTCCAAGTTAATTAGGTTCGCTTAAATTAACTTTCAGATTTCCCTAGAATCATTGAATTGGATGAATATGCATCGCAAACAAATTATTCCTAACAAGTTCTCTATATGAACAGCACGATAAAGATACAAGTTAGAATCATTAAGTTCTTTGGAAATCATAAGCATCGACAAGGCAATTGTAACTATGAAAAGCATGATACTCCTGCCATGAATCTACTTAACACGATCGTGACTAGCGATCTTCACTACTTGCGAATATAAATTCATAACGATTAGGTGAAACAAACTTATATTCTAGCACCAAATTCCAGCATGCAAATCAAGTGTGCACTCTCAATCAACATACAAGAATAAGTTTTGAATTAAACGGTTAAGCAAATTGTATTCACGACTTATGAAACGATAACTGGAAGTAATCAACTTATTTCACATAAATAAACATGGTTTCGAATACACCCTTAGCCAAAACGAATTTAGCCAATCATACTCAATGAAAAACAAAGATTACAAGAAGTAGACATTGAAATATAAGATAGAATACACCTAAAATTGTTCAACAACTCAGATTGAAGAAGCCAAACAACTTTGTGAACTGTCTCCTTCTCTTCCCCTTGCGGCAGATTGGGATGGTGTGGTTTCTGGGCTGTTTTTGTGATGTAGAATGGATTATGGGTGGTATAGAGGCACGGCAAGGCTTGGGGATGGTGTGTGGGTGTTGTGTGGAAGGTGTGGATATGAAGAATGGTGGTGGAAATCGGCAGAGATGGAGGAGGAATGGTTTCTGAGGTTGTGGATGGGTTTTGACGAATTTGGGAGAGTGTGTGGCTGAATGGACTCCTTTGTGGCTGCAACAAGGAGGTTTATTTAAAGGAAAACAGAAATTAAAACCCTAGGTTCATTAGGAAATCAGAAATTAAGTCTAAGGATTCTAGAATTAGGAAATAAAATCAGAAACTTAAAGGAAATAGCAAGGGAAATTCGGCTAGGGTTTAAAACACAAAAGGAAAGTGTTTTAAAGCCTAGAATCAGGAAATAAGATCAGAAACTTAAAGGAAATAGCAAGGGAAATTCGGCTAGGGTTTAAAACACAAAAGGAAAGTGTTTTAAAGCCTAGAATCAGGAAATAAGATCAGAAACTTAAAGGAAATAGCAAGGGAAATTCGGCTAGGGTTTAAAACACAAAAGGAAAGTGTTTTAAAGCCTAGAATCAGGAAATAAGATCAGAAACTTAAAGGAAATAGCAAGGGAAATTCGGCTAGGGTTTAAAACACAAAAGGAAAGTGTTTTAAAGCCTAGAATCAGGAAATAAGATCAGAAACTTAAAGGAAATAGCAAGGGAAATTCGGCTAGGGTTTAAAACACAAAAGGAAAGTGTTTTAAAGCCTAGAATCAGGAAATAAGATCAGAAACTTAAAGGAAATAGCAAGGGAAATTCGGCTAGGGTTTAAAACACAAAAGGAAAGTGTTTTAAAGCCTAGAATCAGGAAATAAGATCAGAAACTTAAAGGAAATAGCAAGGGAAATTCGGCTAGGGTTTAAAACACAAAAGGAAAGTGTTTTAAAGCCTAGAATCAGGAAATAAGATCAGAAACTTAAAGGAAATAGCAAGGGAAATTCGGCTAGGGTTTAAAACACAAAAGGAAAGTGTTTTAAAGCCTAGAATCAGGAAATAAGATCAGAAACTTAAAGGAAATAGCAAGGGAAATTCGGCTAGGGTTTAAAACACAAAAGGAAAGTGTTTTAAAGCCTAGAATCAGGAAATAAGATCAGAAACTTAAAGGAAATAGCAAGGGAAATTCGGCTAGGGTTTAAAAGGTGCAAGAAATGTGTATTTGATGTCCTAGAATGCTTAGGAAGTCTTCATAATTGCTGGAACTTTTAGGGACATTTAGGAAAAATCAAACCAAAGTAGGAAACTTTGGCTTAACTTTCCTATTTCAAGTAGGAATCCTTGTTGGAGTAGGAATCCTTGTTCTTCTAGGAATCCTCATGTGATTAGGAATCCATCTTCAATTAGGAATCCTTCGTTGATTAGGAATCCTTCGTCGATTAGGAATCCTCCTTCATGTAAGCACTTTCCTACTTCAACTAGGAAACCTTGTTCAAGTAAGAATCATCATCTTCAAGTCCTCAAATTCGTCCAAACCTTGGCTCCAATTATGTGATAATCATTCCAAGCCCAATTTTGCTCCAAAAAGCTCCAAAATGCATCTTCTTGCATCCTTTGGCCTTAAAATGGAAATCTGAAGGTTAATTTAAGCGGACCTAATTAACTTGGGGCGTTGAGAATTCGTGGGTTATTGCAAAGCAATTGGAAATCGTTTTGAATGCAAGTGTAACATGTGTGGAGATGAACCCCTTAGCTAGCTTTCCATCCATTGTTTTAAGCCAAATTCGTTTTAAGTTCTGTTTTGATTTACAAGTTTATGTTTTGTTTTCAATTTTGTAAAAACCAAATCCCCCTTTGTTTTCAAGTGTCAAATTAGTTAGAAAGTGTGTTAGTTTGTGTTTTTAAGTGTTTTGAGTCAAGTTAAAACCTATTTTCGTCAAAATCTTGTTTAGAGTTCAAAACTGCCCAGAAAGTGGTTTTAAGGCAGTTTTGAGTGTTTTTGTGTTCTTTTGAGTCTTTTTGGTTTGTTTTGGTGTTTTAAGTTATAGTTTTACATTCTTTGAGTCTAGTTAGTGTTTTTAAACTTGTTCTTACGTTTTTGAGTCAATTCCAAGTGATTTTGCAATCCCTCCTAATCCCCGGCCTAGAACGATCCCTACTTACGTATTTTGCTACAATTGATAAAAAGAGGATTTAATTTGTGTGCTAGTTAATATCATATCAGGGAATGGTGCGGCAAAGGTGTGGAGAGAGTTAGGGCGAATTTTTGAATTTGTGGAATGAATGAATGTGTATGAGAGGTGGTGCTCTGATTTAGGGGTTAATATGAGTATATATAGGCACTTAAAACCCTAGGGGAATCAGATATGGACTTGAATAACCCAAATCCACAAGGAATTAGGTTAAAACAATCAGAAATCCTAAGGGATAAGGGATAAGGGTGCGGCAGGTAAGGGATAAGGTGATAAGGTTTCTAGAAAGCCTTGCAAGGCAAGGAATTAGGGTATCTAGAAGGCTAGGGTGCGGCACCAATGTAGGGATTAGGGATAAGGCTTCTAGAAAGCCCCAAAACTGATAGGAAATGTAAAAACTCACGGCAAGGATGGGAACTTTTCTAGAAACTTCTCATTTGTGTCCTACAACACTTAGGAGTCCTTCTAGCATTAGGAAAACATGTCTCAATCCTCTCTTGACTTGGAATTCTTCTCCTACTTCATCTTGGAAACCTTTCCTTCTTGGACTTGGAAATCTTCTTTGTTGCTGAAACTTGATGCCATTCGGATTTAACTTTCCTACTTCGAGTAGGAAACCTTGTTTGAGTAGGACTCTTCATTCTTCTAGGAATCCATCTCCAACTAGGAATCCTTCTCCAATAAGGAATCCTTCGTTGACTAGGATTTCATAATTAGGCGCTTTCCTACTTCGACTAGGAAACCTTGTTCAAGTAGGAAACATCATCTTCAAATCTTCAATTTTGTCCATCCTCTTGGCTCCAAGCATATGATGTCCATTCCAAGCTCTAATTTGCTCCAAAAGGCTCCAAAATGCATCACTTTGCATACTTTGCCCTTAAAACCTGAAAACACATAAAACTAGCTTAAAAGACTACTTTACTAAGGAAAAACACTATAAATGCACAAGAACAAGCTAAACTAAGGCGCATAAATATGCTCCTATCAAATTCCCCCACACTTAGCTTTTGCTAATCCTCGAGCAAAACAAAACGAAACAAAGTAAACAAACGAAGCAAAACGAGTAAAACACAACCTAAACCTTCCAACAATCGCCTCAGGGATTTCCAATGCACATGACATGTTAAAAATCATCATTCCCACAGATTTTAGCCATCATTACGCTTAAGCACATACTTAATCATAGTCACTACTCATTAGTTCACAAATAACCAATTAAAACATGATTTTGAATGTAGTAACATGCCTTAGAGAATTTCCTCAATTCCTTACTAGATATGCACTCAATTTTCACACAGATTTTCTGACTACACACCCTATACTAGTTATATGTGAGAAGATAGATGTAAATATGAAAACGAATGCTCACATATATATGTATGACAAAGAAAGCACTTTTCGGAGTTAATACGCATGTTTATCAATATGATCTGTTTCGAAAACCCAAAAAGAGTTGTTTTTAAGTTGTTTTTGTGTGTTTGTTTGTGTCTTAGGGTACCTTCCAACACAATGATGAGGATTCGGTTTGTAATTGCATGACTGTTAAAGAGAATGATTAACATGGATGAAAGTTTGATTTACTCTTTGTTTATGCTTGGTTGTGGTTATAACTTATGAATTCACATGTAATCATAAAGAAGAAAAATTAGTTTTTGTAACATGCTTGAAGGAAAGAACTCAAACAAACGCAACAACCTTGTGAGAATTGAGCCTAAACGTTTATTTGGAGAGTTAAAATCTGTGCATTCTTGTTTTCTAAAGTCGTTGCATGATCTCATTATTCTTTGCTTGGTTACTACTTAGAAGGCGTTTCATCATTTAGTTCCAAATACTAGAACTCATGCCAATTTCATTCAAAACATGTTATTGAATTGCATAACACATATTCAAGATGAAGTTAGTAGTTACCACCATAGCCAAAAAGCCATCATTCCATGCATGTGTTCTTGTAGGTTTAACCCCGTTGAGCCTTGTTTAGCCTATGTTGTTTGTTAACCCACATTATCCTTACCTAGCCTAGATTAGGATTATCCATACCCTTGTTCTTAGAACGTAGTTAAGCATGACTCAAGATGAATTCCTTTGATCGTGGTATTGCAGAAACATAAGTGTGGGGGAAGGAACTTTTGTGTGCCAAAAGGAAATGGAAAGAGCACGGGTGCATCATTCAATTGCAATCGCCTTTGACTTCCCTCTTCATCGAGGTTCATGTTAAACTTCTTGATGGCCCAAAGTGCTTTGTGCTCCAATTCAACGGGAAGATGGCACGCCTTGCCATAGACAAGTCGGAAGGGGGACATCCTAATGGGGGTTTTGGACGCCGTACGATACGCCCAAAGTGCATCATCTAACCGTAAGCTCCAATCCTTCCTTGTTGGCCCAACGGTCTTCTCAAGTATTTGCTTGATCTCTCGGTTGGAAACCTCGGCTTGACCATTCGTTTGAGGATGGTAAGGTGTAGAAACCTTATGGGTGACACTGTATTTCCTCAATAACGCTTCAATGGTCCGATTGCAAAAGTAGGACCTTCCATCACTAATGATCACTCGTGGCATTCCAAACCTTGCAAAAATGTTAGTTCTAATAAAATCTGCAACCACTTTAGAATCATTAGTACGGGTGGCCTTGGCTTCCACCCATTTCGACACATAATCAACCGCAAGCAAAATATACATAAAACCATACGAAGAAGGGAAGGGACCCATAAAATCAATACCCCAAACATAAAAAATTTCAACATTTAGGATAGAAACCTACGGCATTTGGTCCCTTGCACTAAT